>JAZGTK010000280.1:76368-95576 GCA_036877625.1 Ambastaia sidthimunki
CATCCTAGAGTATAGACTTCTCCACAAATGGTCTTAAAGGAACAGTACACTCAGAAAAATGTCATCATTTACTTACCTTCATGTCATTCATCGCTCATTCATTTCCATACAATGAAAATTAATGGGGACAGACAATGTCAAGCTCCACAAATGACCAAAAAAGCCTATATGACTTGTGCACAGCAAAACATACAAGGGACTCCTGTTATAGTTCTTCTATGGTTCTTTTTGGAGCTTGACAGCATCTGTTCCCATTTACTTTAAGAAACATGAAGGTGAGTAAACAATGACAGATTTTTAATTTTGGGGTGAACTTTCTTTTTAAAAACGTATGTATTTACACATTATGATTTTAACCTTGCACACTTTAAATCTTCAAGTCTTTAGAGAACAAGCCAGGACAAAATACTCAGAATACCCTTTGTGTTAATGATATCACCTGCGTGGATCACTTTGGGAGTCCCACCCAACCCCGTCAGAGGCATGAAGATGACAACCAGTGCAATAACACCGGACCCTGTCGTAATTACCCAGCTGCCAACATCACTCAACATTAAGTACCTGTGTGAATCAGGGCTGGGCACTGATAGATTTTACAGTGGTGTAACAACCAACACAACACCACCATTATTCCTACAGGAGGAAAATGGTTTAAAGCTGAAAGCTGTCAACAAACAGTGCTAATTAAGCCTGTGGGAACTCAAAGAGCAGAGTAAGACTCTGTGCTTTGGCCCTGTGCAGCGCACTAGATGCTTGTCAGAAAATCACGCTGATTGTATATTAAATAAGAGGCCCTGGGGCTAAGGGAAGATAGGCAGAGAGGAAAGAAGAAATTAGGTTTGAATCCCAACAGGCCTGTGATATTTAAATGAATGTTGCAGCATACGCATATGAAAGTCTCTCCTTTGAGGAAAAGACAACAAGGTTTCTAAAAACAAAAGTCACTTTATTTTCTGAGTCTTAAAAAAACAGTATGAATCATTGGCATCAATGATGTCATACTCAACATCATTTTTAAACTGAATGTAGATGCTTCAAAAAAGGGGGAGATTTTTTGTGAATTAAAATTAAACTTATCTGGGATGGACTGAATACCATGCAAAGTCATATGAATGAATCTTAATTGTAATTTAAAGATGTTTGTTTGTCTTTTTTGGAGCGTGACGTGATGTCACCATGAGATGTCATTGCATGGAAAAGACCCGTGTGAAGATTCTGTAAATATTCTTCTTGTGTTCCACAGAAAAAATCACACGTTTTAAATTTATTGATAAACAATGTATCATGGGTTGTTTATTTTCCAAAAAAAGGTTGAAATACAAGATCACATGATCAGCCATGGCTTTGTGTCTTGCTGAGTTTTAATGAGAGAAGGATTGAGAAAGAAAGACGTATATCTCTATGGAGACCAGAAAGATCTACAACATTGCCCTTTCTCTGAGCAACCCTCAAGGCTATACTTTCTACCTTTGAATGAAGCCGTGGTCCTGGCACACAAAACTTCAGCATTAAAACACAGCACACTATAGACGTGAGCTTACACACTGACAAGTGCATAAACGATTGGAAACGCCCATTGTGGAAACTTGTTCTGATCGCCCACTGGTTATGTCCACCCAGTATGGGTCCTGAAAACTTACATATGAACCAGTATTAATAAATATGAGTTATGAGTTGGTGTTCCTGCACTCTTTATGTCTGAAGTAAAACATCAATACAGCTACCTGAATATTAGCATTCACGTATGCCAAACCTGATCCATTTCAGCAAATTCAGGGCTATTGCAACCTTTGCCCCTAAAGAGCAAAAATATATTTGACTATTGCACACACACATGAAGATGAGCAGTTTGCTTAGAACATGTGTGTGTGTGTCTGTTAAATATGCATCAGTTCCTTTTCCGACACATGCCCCTTTTTCTCCACCCACTGTATGGTGGCTTTTGTCTTCACCCTCGAAAGGCGGGGTACGTTGCCATGGTGACTATTGCAACAGAAGGCTGAAGGGTTTGACTTCCTCATGACCTTCACAGGACGGGGTGATTGTCCCTGAAACAGATCCAAAGTTCTCCTTCTTGTGGAAAGTGTTAAAAATCAAGAGGAGAAAATGATCAGACTGTCCAGAGCTCCTTTGGATTGCAACCACAACTGCAATCACAGTCTGTCTAAAGCGCCTTTTATTAGCATTATAAAACCATTAGCATAATATTATAAATGGTAGCATAAGGCTGTCTGCTAACCTAGAGGAGTGCAAGCACTGGCCTGTTTGCATTGGCCTCACGTGTAAAATAAGGATCAAAGGGACATATTTGCTATGTGTGTAGCTCTAATACAGGCTTATCATGTATTTGCTGAGAAAAAGCCTTGTTTATTTGATTCATCAGTATACAAACACAGCAATTATGCTTCCTGATGACACACAGAAAAGGAGCCAATTGATCATCATTAGTGGTGCTAGACAAGCATTGCTAAGAATATTGTGCAATACTTAGTACTACATTTTGGCATGTAACTCACGCCACATCCATAATGCTACAGACATTATGGAAGTGTGGAAACAGCGTTTAAATTGGGTTTAAACTTTTAAGGACAGATGTACTTGCGTCACATTTACATTTCACTTAAGCCATATTTAGGAACTAAAATAGGTGCCAGTAATCAGACAATTTGTAATCAGACAAAACACCCTCAGCAAAAACTGATAATATAAAAATCTACTTTAAAATAGTTTTACATCTTTTTTACATCTTGACACCATAATTAGTTTATGATTGACTATATACTGTATGTTTTACAGTTCAGTTCTTCAAGGTTGTTTAGGTATGTGTCATCACTACAGAGTAAGAGGAGGTGGAAGAGGTGTTTGTTGAGATGAACGTCATGCAATAACTGATCAAATGATTCTTCATGAGTCACAAGATGTTCACCGTTCAATTACAAAAGAGTCAAGACAGCGAACAAAGCCTGACAGCTGCCCAATGCAGGCGAAAACATGCACACCACCTCTCCAGAATGAAATACCTGAAAAGATAAAAAGATTTCTTTAGAAGTGTCTCTACCACATCTTCACTCCCACTACAGTTTTTGTGCTTATACAAGATATCTAAGAAGGCAGGAAGCTTAGAAAATGAATAGAACTGCCAAAAGTTGGAGAACTCAAAGAATGTTTTCACAGCTTTTTTGCATGTACTGCATGTATAATTTTCTCCTTGTCAATCTATCTACCTACCTACCCATCAGACCACACTGTGTGTCTTGTTATAATGTTCAAGTATATTGTGTGTGTGTGTGTATATATAGCAAATGTTCTATGTTTGAGTTTTTGTTTTCAGGATACAAAGCACTTACTGGTTCACTGGTTCAAGATAACCAGTCATGTTCTGACTGCAATACCATTGAATTAATAAAGAACTTCTCTGAATTACCATTGAGACACCTGCACATATGCACTAGTTTGACGTCACAGGAAAAAGCTGCCCTAAAGTTGTTATCTAGGGTACTTGGTCTCACTGTCAGTTCTCAGTTAACCTCCAGGATTTCTAGGCAATGATGTCATACAGTTAAAGCACAAATACAAATCAGTTTCATCATCACGAGACCAGACATCTAGTGTTACATTACAGAGCAGAGCACAAAGGGAACAGCACAAAGTAACTTCAGGCACTAATGTAACCAGAGACGTGTGTAAACGGCCTACAAATTCATTCATATTACATCAGAAAAGAAGTTGCTGATGCAAACAAAAGGTCTGTTGATGCGATTACAAAAAACAATTTATTCAACGGAAAACAAAATTATGCAGCAAACATTACAATGAATGGCGAAAGGCATTCAAAGTCATAAGACAAATCTTTTACAACCTGTAAAAATGTTCATATTTGACTGATTCAACTACATCTTTAAAAACATGTTATATTATTATCAACATATGTACATCTGGTATTTGAAGTGTTGTGGCAATGCTAACAGGCATCATGATGGGGGATCATCTCCATGAATAGCTTTATATTTAGCCATCTCTTCAGGAAAAACCTTCCCCAGCTCTGAAATAAGGAGGCTTTTAAATTTCTGTAAAAAAAGAAACCACAGTAAGAGGGTGTACCTTTCTATGTATTATTCCCACCATCCACTGTCTGTTTCCTAACTGTATGACACATTGCACAAAAACTAGATCCAGCTCCTCATCTGATTGGCTGATTTTTGCTGTAGTCCAAGCTCTGGCTAAGCGAGACTAACATTAAATAAAATATACTGGGAACTATCCATATACAGAATAAGGTTTAACATGCACTGTAGTATGTAACAGGAACTGTATAAAATAGAAGTTACTTTTATAAAGACATTAACATTTTTAGAAGATATTTAGATTTCTAATGTATAATATCATCTGAAGGCACCTAAGTTGATAAGAGATGCTTACAGTCAGATAAAACTTGACAATAATCCTTAGTGAGACATAAAGTGCTACAATTTATATGAAATCAAATAAATAACAGTTTTCCAGCCTATTTAGTCATTAAATACCACTTTAAAAGTCCACCAAGGAAACTGATTACTATTCATAACAAATGTCCAAAGAAACTTTTTTTTTTTTACATTACAACTTAACTGTACTTTTGCATATGCATTTATTCTGAATACAGTGGCCTGCACCTCTAGAAAAGCTATTCCTTATTCATCCAGTGAGGATGAATGGAGAGGAATGTTTCAGTCTACAATGTTATTATCTATATTACGCCATAACCTGGAGACCATACTATGCCCAAGCTTATTAACATGTTTATTACTGTTCTTTTATAACCAGTATGCCCACTGCTGGCACTTAAAAACTGCAAAAACATGCAACCAGCACTCACCGTTAAAGTGTCAATCTTTCCTTTGACTTGTTCGTTTTTAGCCAACGCTCTCTCTAAGCACTCCTTTGTATAGAGTTGAGGGTTACGACCCTGATCAATGTATCTATGGACAAAAAAAATCAATGATGATAGTTCCTGTATGTGTGATACCTAATCTTCCCTTATCATAACAGTTTGGTCCCTTTCAGCATAAGAGTATAAAATCAGACAAAATGTAATTTGTAAGGATTTGTGTTCTACACACGGTTTACATCTAACTATAATGTATAAGCTCTATTTACAACATCTTATTTACATTTACAGTTTGTTGCGTGACATATTATAACAAGTCACTTACTCAAAAACCTCCAATGGTACGTTAATATCATGAAGCTGCTGTCGGCATTTCTCAATGTCTTGTAATCCTGTTATCATAAAGTTCCTGCAAAAATAAAAAATACAAATCCAGATTTATTTCACTTATAAACAATGAGCTGCCGACAATAACTAAAGAGAAGGGCGAACTCAAAAGGCGTCATTATTAGTTATCTGTAAACATAATTGTAATATTTCTTATTAAGGTTATTGTTAATAGATTACAACTCACAGCTTCTGGTTGAGTCCTGTTTGACTACTGGGTTGAAAATCGCTGACAATAATTCCAAGTTGACGTATGTTTTCGATGAATTTCTCGAGATGTTCCTCGAGATTATCAAACTTCTCCGCCATGTTGACTTAGATTTTACATACAGCTAAATATCTGATAAATTTAATCGGGATAGTGTATCAAATTATTAACAAAAGACAGACATCTCACGTTACGCAGCTCCCATTACAGCGTCCCGCTTTACGGCAGTGTTTTATCCAATAGCGTCAAAGAATGGACTGTTACCTTGGTAACAGACGTCTCCGTTGTGCTGCAAAGCGTATGTAATTGATGAGACGTCTCTGCTGAAAAAGGTTCCAGAAGATTAGATCTTTGGCATTTACCCTAAACGTTTCGAAAACATAAACTAAAACGTATGACATATTACAAACTATGAAAGCGTTAGTGATCATTCCTTTATACATTTATTTATGTATTGATTGTTTTACGCCACTCCAGCATCTAACGCTAGATTTATGGCAGGAAATAGTTTACCTAAGCAAAAGTCGGGAAAGGGCAATTTAGCGTGTCCAGTTCACCTAACCTGTATGTCTTTGGACTGTGGGAGAAAACCGTCCTACTGGGAAACCTGAACACCCGATAGAAACCCTCACTAACACAGGGAAAACTTCACACAGGAAGGCTCGAATCAGAGACCTCTTTATACGATTGTGGTTGATTTCTGTTGATACAAACACAACCGTTGCATACATATAAATTTAAACCTCTTGGCTAAATTGTCTTTGTGCAATGTCTAACAGAAAGGGAATGTATTATTGGCATAACACTGATGCATCAAAAGGTCGACCTCTTTGTCCCCTTCACATTAGCGCAAAGACGCGTTATTTATTTCCCCCAGCCCCGCCTCCGTTGACAGGATTGGTCCGTCCTACTCAAAGCCAATCTGTGATTGGTCAGTTGAGACGTAACTCACATAACTGTAGCACCCTCAACAAATAGGGATCTTCTCAAGGGCGGGATTTGTCAGAATACGGGTAGAAAGTAAAAAATAAAGCGTGCAAGACAGTTGATTACTCATTCCGTCCAGGTACAGTGGACGACAGCCGATCCAAGGCGCTTCGCTCCTGCTATTCTTGTGTGTGTGTGTAGATGTGTGCAGCCTTTGTGCCAGACTTTCGGTTTAGTACATCAGCAACATTATCGTTCCTCTTATATTCAAGGCTTTGCTTCTTCTGGAATTATAGGAATAAACTGGCATACACCATCTCCTCCGACGTGCACTTGTGTGGGTATCATCAGATGCTTTGACGAGTGGGTGCAATCAAACGATTAATCGGGGTAAGTGTGGATAAACAATCAGTCTAACAAATTATGTGATCTGAGTTAAACATTGTTTGTGGCTGTCTGCAGTAGACAGAGGGTCTTGCTTAGAATCGGGCAATGCATATATACGAATCGATGATCCAAACATTTAATTTTAGATATTCGTGTTGAATGCATTAGATGCTGGAGGTATAAACGATTGCTCTTGCGTTTCAGTGTATTCGTTCGGAAAATGATGCATTGAAGACGGACTGCTTTGCGGTCATCGTATCTTCTGAGCTCCATTGCACCCATCTCGATCTGGAGAACTGTAAATATTTCGCGTAAAATAAAGCAATGGCAACTCTTTTACGCAAAATCGGCCTAATTCGACTGCATGACCGAGACACGGAGGACCCGAAGCATCACCACCATCAGGGATCACTGAAAGGGACTAAAGGGAATCAGAAAAACAACACGAAGCACTGCAACACCAGCAACGAGACGAACAACATCCTCAGCACGCCAGAAATCAAACCCCGGCGCTTCGACGTGTCCGGGAAAGACAAGCCGGTCGCCAAACAGGACAAACCGAGCAAGGACACGAAGGAGAAACAGCAAACGATGGGCAGCAAGTCGACGAGCGGATCCGTGGTGCCTCCGCTTGCGGCGAACCGACAGCACTGCACCCAGGTGCGGACGCGGAGACTGATGAAGGAGCTGCAGGAGATCCGGCGACTCGGCGATCACTTTATAACGGTGGAGCTGGCGGACGATAACCTCTTTGACTGGAACGTCAAGCTGCACCAGGTGGACAAGGACTCGGCGCTGTGGCAGGACATGAAGGAGACCAACACCGAATACATACTGCTGAACGTGACCTTCCCCGATAATTTCCCCTTCTCTCCGCCGTTTATGCGCGTCCTCACGCCCCGGCTGGAGAACGGATACGTGCTGGACGGCGGCGCGATCTGCATGGAGTTATTAACGCCCCGCGGCTGGTCGAGCGCGTATACCGTCGAGGCCGTGATGAGGCAGTTCGCTGCCAGTCTAGTCAAAGGACAGGTGAGAATAAATGCCTTGTGCTAGACGTGCACATTGTTTTCTCCACGTATCGTTTTTGCTTGATGCTCATCCTTCATTTCTGCATCCATGCACAGGTGACTGTTTCACCACCAGTAAGCATGTTACCTACAAAACTGACCCAATAAGGTCGTTTCTTTAACGTTATTATTTGGTTTCCGTTTGATTATTTTTGGGAACCAATAATAACGTGCTATTTCTATAAAGAAAAGTTGGCTAACCAAACACAATCCTTAAAAAAAAAAAATATCTTGGGAGCCAAAAATTGTCTAGGAAGTTTATGTTATAGTATCCTAAAAACTTGAATTCCACATAATAGTGTCCATGTTAACAATAATTGTGTGATTAAATGAAATTGAATATTACATATTGTACTTAAAATTAACATTGTAGGGTTAAGTGTAACCAACATAGTAGCATCATTACAAGACAATACATTAGCATCAGTGCTTCTGTCTTCATGTAGATGTTGTAATAATCATACTGCATTTCAAATATTACACAAGGAAGCCTTGTTGGTTCTTTATATAGTACAGTTTAATTTAGAAACATATCTACCAGAATAACTTGTTTTATAAAGATGAAATTGTTAGCCTTGTCGAGACAGCTTATTTTAGCACCAAAGGGGCATTAATCTGGTGCTATTTTAAACCATTTTTTCCTAAGAGGAAGCCTGCAGCCTGGATCTTAACTAGTAATGTGATTAGACTGGCTCCACAGATAGATCACACCGGTCATTAGATCGCTCTCTTCTGAGGATGATCACAGAGACCAGAGTGTATCAAGAAAATGGATGCAAATCCATAGTAAATGTGGAAGCCATTAAACCTCTGCTGTAAATTTAAAAGAAGGGCCTATTCATCTTCTAATACCTCAACATGTCAGAAGCTCTTAAATGCCAAATTTATGACGAGTCTGAGCCAGCAGTGACTAGCTAACCATTTTCCCTCAAATGACCTAAAGCACTCGAGGGTAATTGCCATTCTAGCTGCTACTGACACAACAGACCCCTGATTAACATGCAGTGATTGTGTGATGAAAAGAAACAGGCCACGATTTGTTTTCTACTGCAAAGCATTTATGGTTTATCATCTTTGGTTTTAATACTTTTTAAATTCAATCATTTTAATGCCTTAATGAATTCTCTTTAAAAGGCTCCTTCTACTGGTGAACCTGTGAACATGGATGTGCTTTGACAATCTTTTACATTTTAGGTTTCATTGTTGAAATTTTGCTTTAGTGGTAGATGTTATTGTACACCAGACCTCTCTTCAGTTGCAGTTGTGGCATTCCAATGGAAATTCCCTTTTATACTGTAAATTACAATCAGCTACAGTTCAAAATACCATTAATAATAACAACAAAAATATTTAAAAGAAAGTGTTATTGGATAACATTCTAAATCCACTTAAGACTTTATAGTAATATTTTTTTGGGGGTTTTTTTAAATCAGAAAAACTGATTTAACTGATTACTATTTTGTCTAATTTTAAGTGATGGGCAATATTTCTGCTCTATTTGCATTGCATTCATTGACATCCTCTGTTATGTGACATAAGCATGTCAGAATAAATCACACACAGTCTGTTTAATGTGATGCTATGATTCCAAGAGCAACGCCGTTCGCCCTTATCTGGCACATGTAGGTTATGTAATCCCCACTGCCTGGGTTATCCCAGAATGCACAGAGGCCGCGTCTGGCCATTGACTGATCTCCATTCATAGGATTACCCATCAGGCACTTCACACAGGCGCTGTGTTTGCGCTCGATACACGCTACACCAATAGCCCAGGCGAACGTCGGCGTTGCCGTTAGCACGCCGCTGGGAAAATGCTGATGCATATAACCCAGATTAACATTGACACGACTCCCCGCACTGTCCCGTTACGCTCACTACCGCTACGCCACGGGTTCTCATGCGTGAGGGAAGTGATTTCAAAGAGAGACGGTAAACACAATAAAGCTTAATTAAGGCTCCATTGGTTCCTTTTAATCCAAAAATCACAGGCTTTTCTTGGGAGATGATGCAGCCTCTTCTCGATTGAGTTCACACTGTTACTTCTGGCCCATTAGAGCTCAGTCTGACTGACAGAGCCTGAGGGAAGAGAAGGTTATTTCTGTCTCACTGTCCCGGCTGTCTTACATCAGCACTGGCACTCGACCAACCTCAGTCCTGGGGCATCTAAAACCACATCCTTTTTTGCTCACTTAGTGGATGCTGGATCCCTGAGAGTTTATCTCATGCGTAGCCCTGCGGTGGCATTCAATTTATATGATAATGGATCGGATGCAGAATTTTGCAGTTACCCAAAAATGAAAACATTATTGTCGTTTGCTCACCTTTGTGCTGTTTCGGCCTCACATTATTTTCTTTCTTCTGTCACATAAAATGTGGCTGAGAATGTTAGGCTTGCTCTTTCCTATACAACAAAAGTGGATGGTGGTTCATACTGCCAAGCTCATAAAAGCATCATAAAAGTAATCCACAACACTCATGCACGGTTTTAATAATCTTTTACAATAATGCAAAAGCTTTGTGTGAGAATAAACACCAATTAAAGCTGTTATTAATGATAAGAGTTGGCAAATCTTAATTGCACTTGTGGTCAATTAAAAACAGTGATTGTGCCATTGTATGTAACCAGCAATTAAGATATAAGAGACAAAACTTTTGGTTTATATAAATGTTTGAAAATATAGCGTATGATTCTTATGAACTGCTTTTATGGTGCTTTTTGGAGTCTGTCTTCCTGTAGATCATTTAGTAATTGTACTAGTATCGGCAAGGTCATAAGTTCAAATCCACAGGAATACACAAACTGATAAAACGTGGATCTTGAACGCAATGTAAATCACTTTGGCAAATGCATGCATTTAAATATATTCAACTATCTGCTTTTATTGTATGAAAAGGAGAAGCTCATTGTATGTTTTGTAAAAGAAAAAAGTGAGTGTATGTTCTAAGATCAACTTCAAGGTCTGTATATGTTCTTATATTATTTAACAATATATAACAAAAATGTTTTGCTTATGCACTAAACTGTCATACCGTATGTCACTGTGGCACTTTAGCTGGTTTGAAAGGTTTGTCCCGTTGTGAAGGCATCTGTTAGGTCATGCCTGGTTGTTGGCTGCCATTTTGAGCATGCCAGGCCAAAAGTGGTTTCTCTTGTCCATAGCACATTGGCAGAGAGCACAACAGAGTGTAGGGGTTGGAGTCAGAGACATGGCTTCTTTAAACACCATCATTTCATCACTGTATAACTATGTATCACACTATACTTCTTACACATATACTTTATTTATTGTGTGTGCAGGATGAAGTATATGTGAATTCTTGTGCCCTTCAGTGTTGCCTTTCCACAACCTGAAATCAAAATTTACCAGTTTTACTTCCTTAAGATATCTAACCCTGAACTTATTGTATATGAATTATTGGTGCACATTATTCCAAATAATAAATGTTTTTGCCTTTGTAATTGCTTATTAAAATGTAATAGCTTGAAAAGACTTTACAGTCAACATGTTGGAATGTACCGCCCATCAGTTTATGATTGAGTCCTTTTATTCACATTGAAATTCCTGTTTTACTCAGAACTACATTGGATCACAGAAGTAAAACAGGTTGCAAAGTTTCTATGTTGACTTTAAAGAATTCTTTATCTTGGCAGGGTTATTTTTTACTTTGGATGGAGTCTTACATGATCATTGGCTCTTTCAGGATAAAGGAGATCCATCGTGATAGCAAAGAAAGCATTTCCTTGTTGCTACAGCATTAAAAATCTCCTGTTATACTTTAACACTGTATAAAGGATGAATGTTACAATACAAAAGAACTAGATGTTTTTTTACTGTGGAATGAACTTATTCAAAATGCAGTATTGCATCACTTTTATTGTGATGTTTCACCAGTAAAATGGCTGAACCTGATGCTCCTAAAGCTTGTTTGAATAATTCAGTCTGAGGTTTTATAAAGCACAGCCTTTTGATTCAAAGTTCAGCTTTAAAATGGAAAACAGAGAAACCTTTGAAATTGTGCAGCCTACAAGCATTAATTCACACCACAATCAGTTATTTACATGTGTGCGTCAGTGTATGAAAAGAACTGAGGAAACAGGTAAATAAACAAGTGTTGTACTCCTTCTACACACTCTTTAATTTGTGATCCTCATATTTATCAAATTGTGATCATCTGAGAAATATAAATCATTCTGTAATTTGATTCAAGCACTTTATCATGGCAAACCTAAGAATGCTTTTGAAAACTATGCACTAATTTCAGAAGGTTAGATACGTTTTAACTTACATTTACTTCTCACACATTGTCCTGCATATAAGGAGTTAAGAAGAAATGGTTGCAACTGACATTTGATTGTTTTTTCTGTGGCAGGTAGCATTTCCTGTTAGCTGAGGGTCATTCACATTGAGCAACATCTAAAGAAATGCTGTTATGTTTTAAAGACAGACTTGAAAATGTATCTCCAGACGTGAACAGCCAGTGTCCACAATTTTTCTAATCTTTCATCTATTAATATTTAGTCATTAAGAGCCAAACTTCTGACTATCAGCATAAAGTCCATTTTACAACTTATTCTGACCAGGAATTGCTCATGTAGACAGTAAAAGACCATCTGACGACATGTTAAACAAGCTTTTGTACGTGACATTTAGGGGTGGGTAAATGATATCGAATTTAATTCTGAGAACAAAGCAGAACACACAGATGTGCTTGTTTTTGTTCCTAAATGACTCAAAAAACAACACTAAATACCTTTTAAACACTGAATACCTCTCAAACTCTTTATGTTCAGCATGCTTGTGTGCGAAGTTCAGATACATTTATTTTGTATGTTTGTTATATTTATTGTAATATATTTATTGTAATATAGTTTTATGTCATTAGCTGAAAATGGTTAATGTTTTTTACTTCTATCGTTAACCATTAACCTTTCATTTATTTATTGTGACAGATGAGTTTCTTGAAAAATGATTACAAAATCTAAACATTGTGTTTTCTTTTCAGGGCCGCATCTGCAGGAAAGCAGGCAAGTCTAAGAAGGCCTTTAGTCGTAAGGAAGCCGAGGCAACCTTCAAAAGTCTTGTGAAGACCCATGAGAAGTACGGCTGGGTTTCCCCTCCTGTGTCTGACGGCTGATGTCAGCACTTTCCACAGCGACCCTGACATGGCTTTTTTAGTTGGGTTTTCTTCTTTCTTTATCATCAAACTTAAACATGAGAAAAAAAACAAAAGCTATTGTGTCATCTCGCACATCTTGGAACATTCACAGTCCCGTTACCTCAGTCGTTCTTCACTTTTCATCAAGGTGCCATGGACAGATCACTGGCTGTGACATCACAATTGCTGGCTGTGACATCACAATTGATGGCTATGACATCGCAATCGCTGGCTGTGACATCACAAGTACTCATTACGGCTACATGCGGCTGAGGACTTTGGATATGAAAGAAGCTCCAAGCAAAGTGAAATGTGCACCAGTTTCACAACTTTACTTTATATGCCTGTCTATCTGTATGTTTCCGTCTTTTTCTTCTACCACCCCCCGTCCCATTGCTTTCCTTTTATAGGCGACAATACATTGCTGCACAGAACAGCACACATCAGACTTGCCCCCATTTACATGCAAATGACTTTGTTAATACTTAATAGATGGGCTGATCATTACAGTACATTTGAGATTCCGTTGTTCTCGTTTCCTTCTCATTGGCTGTGCTGTTTTCTCACGGTTGGATGCAACATGATGATTGTAATTTATGTAGAGCTATGCTCTCCTCTCTCTGTCTCTCTCTTTATTTCAATCTCTCTATTACTCTCTGTACGCGTGGCAAAACTTAGACATCAGTGTGTTGCGTAGATGGTCATCAAATTCCAATGGAGATAAAAAACACTGTTGTTGCTTACACAGAGGTCAGAGATAAAAAACATGGTAGTAAACCACCTCTGTTGGTCATTATATTATTTGTTTTTTTGGAGAAGACCAAAAGCCCTTAATCCTGATAATTTGGATATCAGATGCTTTAACTAATGTCTCCCAATGGAGTCTTCAGGAACTGGAGAGAGATAAAAGTGTCCCAGTTAGCATGTGATATACAGGATGATGTGTGTACATGAGGTTTAGTAAAGATCTCATCACAGCATCTGTCCCTGTGGACAACTAAACATCAGAACAAAGCCGATAGAAGAGTGGACTGGTCGCTTTGTTATTACGGGCGTAAGGACGTCATATCTTGGCAGGTTGTGTGTCACAGCTGATGCCCAGACAGCTGAACTCGATATATTTGAACTCGTGATTTGCTTAAACTATTAGGCTCACAGATCGATATGTTGTTAGTTGTTGGTCCATTTCCTCAGCCTTGCACTGACTTGCACCACTATGCTACACTAGACTAGAACAATAGTAAACAGAACAAAATAGCTGACAGACCAGGATATGGTCTCACAAATATATACGTCGCACTCGATCTGCGTTAATACACCTTAACACCTTAAAGTCGAACCCTGTTATGAATTTAAAAAACGGACAGTTAAGGAAAGTTTGCTCAGCCGTTCACGCAGTTCGCTGCGTATCCGATACGCCGCCGTCAATAAAAGCTAAATGAAGACGGAGAGAAAGAGCGAGAGAGAAAAGCAGAAGGGGAGAGTCTTTGTTCAGCAGCCGTGAGGAATGAGGGCAGCTCGTTTAGTCACCGGATGGATGTTCTGAGAGAGCCGCAGCCTGACACCTTGATGTTTATTGACTTCTTCAAATGTCAGCGGGAATCTGGAACAGCGCAAGACTGCAGCTTGAGAGTGTGGAGGAGCTCTGTTGATTTTAGGCTCCACCCTCACAGCGCTTCTCACACAGTGTCTGAAATACAAATGACATGATTAAAGGGAGGGAAGAACGTGTGGTGTAGACAGAATAGGTGTATTAAAGGAACAGTTCACCCCAAAATTAAAAAAAGTCTTTGTTTATGCGAAAATGATGACAGAAGTTTTGCTTCTGGGTCAACAGTTTTTTTTCAAGTCATGCTTTAAAATTGTAAAAAATCAGACGTGACTGTTAGACACGGTTGTGATATTTTAAAGGTCGTCACCTCCAGACATGGAATAGCATGTGCCAGAAGCTAATTGTGCGACGTTACCACTTGTTTGTTTTGCTGTGTAACTGTTGTGTTTTTAGTAGTAAGACAGCTCAGACTCTCACCCATGTCACAAAAAGCTGATAAAAATTACAATTTACAAGAGGAAGTTGCTAAAATGTTAAACAGCAAAGTAGGGGAGAAACAACACTGAAATTAGTTCATTGTTGATATATTATTTATTTATAAGTAGTAGCTCTTGGCGTTTATGATAATAAAGTTGATCTGATCCAGTGAACAGTGTTGTGGTGCGTAAAAAGGCAGTTACTACGTTTTGCTGTATAGAATGATTACAAATAAATATACGCTCCTAAATCACCTAAAAATATACATTCAAATGTGTGTTAACACTTAATTGTAAGGCACAAGTCATGGTGGCTTATTGGAAATGTATGTGTCTGACTGCAGATGGTATCTTGTATCAATGAAGGGCGTTTGGTCTTCTCCCAAAGTCTGTTCGGACATTGAGAAGTGGTTGTGTGTTTTCCTATTTAGCAAGAGGAGATATTATACCAAGGACTTAATATAACCAGTCAAAAATATCTTGAAACTGGATGTTTTGCGGTTTAAAGAGCATCATTTTGTGATATAGTTTAGATCCATAGTTCGCAGAAACTAACAGTAAATCGTCCAGACGAGTGAGATGATTCTGTTGTATTATATCTGCATGTGGTCTGTGGTTGTTAGCTAGTTACATTTGCTTTGTCAGTTTTTTTCACCCAAAAAAGAAAATAATGAAAAAGATCAGAATACGCTTCTTTGTCATTTTTCGTTTGTCCTACATTTCTTTATTAATGTCCTTAAATGTCAAATTGTGTTCTATGAATGTGTTTTAATTTATTTGTAGTTTGCCAAAATGAAGATTTTGAAGCATGTTGCAGGCATTGTCAACTGACGATACAAGAGAAAGCAAAATAAATGAAAAATATAATATATGTACCTGAATTGAAAGGAGTCTGGTGTATGTAATGACCTCAGACTTTCACGGGGTCAAAGGTAAAACTACAGGACAATGTGTTTCCTGCACTGCATAAACGTCATGCCAGGATGTGGTCAGTGCAAAACCAAACAGGAATGTGCAATAAAGGTTGTAGGCTGATTCCACCCTGCAGAACGATTTTGTGTTTGTCTTCTGTGAAGTTTCTCTGCTCTAGCTCACTTCTTTGGAACAAGGGTGTTGTTGATAAAAGATACCAATTTCTCATGAAAAATAAAAATCCCATGTTAAACATATGTAAAACATATGTAATTTCCAAAGGTTATTTGTTGGCACAGTCATTGTTACAATGTTTTGCTAAAATATAGCATCAGTTATACTGGATTACAACAATATCCTTATTAAAAACTTATGGCTTGTTTTCAAGATCATACTATATATACTGCAACAATGCATACATAATTTATATTACATATTCATAATGAGGCCAGTTGTGCATTGTGAACATGCTTGAAGTCTGTATCCATCAGTAGAAGCATGCTTTTATACCTTATGACATCTTGCTAGTCAAAATACATTTGAGCATTAATTTCTTTCCAACATGCACATGTCCCAATCTGCTATTGCATTGTGGGATATTTCTGCCTATTTGCCAGTGCATTAGAGAATCAGCACAGAATGTTCTGGATTCTGGACAGACTGGCTTTGCCTCTTTCTGCAGACTCATCCTTCTGAAGCTGTTAGACATTTGTCATTGGCATCCAGATAATGGTTATGATGTTGTAAAAGCATGTCGAAAAGGCTCAAAGAGAGAAAACAACATTAAGTTGTAAACATGTCTTTTCTTATTTACTGTGGATGACTCAAAGTGTTGGGAAAGGGGTATGAGGCAGATTCATTAGTAGTGCTTGCTAAGGCAAGCATTATTGTTGCTATCGATCGAACTCTGCTGGTCATTGAGAAGACATATGCTTTTACTATAAGCAATCCGACATTATTTTACTATAAGCAATCCGACATTATTTTACTATAAGCAATCCGACATTATTTTACTATAAGTAATCCGACATTATTTTACTATAAGCAATCCAACATTATTTTACTATAAGCAATCCAACATTATTTTACTATAAGCAATCCAACATTATTTTACTATAAGCAATCCAACATTATTTTACTATAAGCAATCCGACATGTTTCTCCTGGAAGACAAAACAGGTGAAAAAATGTGAACATGTGGTGTCAGTAAGTAACCAGCTAACAATCGCATAAAACACCCTAGCAACAGCATAGCAACGCCCTGGTTACCACTCAGAACACCCAACCATCCTGGCTGTGATGTTCTGGCAAGCACCTCTCGTATCTTCTTCAAAATATCTGGTTATAAAATGAAATTAGTTCCAGTCCTGGATTAGAAAACAGAAAACAGCTATTTTAGGCCACAAGTCACTGTGTATGTCCTGTTGGTAGATCCAGGTACAGTGTGTACAGGACGTAAGGACACATGCAAGGGAAATGTATTTGCATGTTTGGATTTAATAATCAGTCTGGTTTCAGTGGTCACAAGATTTTACTGCTTACAGAGATTACATCAGACATTTATCAATTTTCGCCCTCATGTTTTCCAAAAGGGAACTGCTTAAAATTGTAAAAGGAAGTATTTTTGATAACTTCTGCAGGAGTTGGGCTCTACCCAGAAAGCAGACACGATACTCTGAAAACAGTAAACAAACCCTGCTGGCAAACAGCAGATAGACAGCTGACATTACAGTTCCTTCCTGATTCTATGGCCCTATGAAGGTTACTTCTTCAAAGACCAAAACAACAACAACATAAAATCCCATCTGGCTGAGATTAAAGGTGTCTTTTCTGTTCGAATGTTGCTGGGTGGAGCTGATTTGGTTTGCAGGGTTGTCATGCATCCCAACAGACGGCGCGATTCTGATTTCCTTCTGACCTTTGGGCCGTGACGACTGCGTCACGGTTGACAGGACATTCTGAGAAACACTGTGTGTTTCGAAATGCACTGACTGCACCTTAATCCATATTCATATTAGACTCACCAGCCCTCCCTTGCAAGAGTTGATCCTTTATTTTTCTCTATCATAAAGACCAGAAGATCTGTGCAACCCCAACCAAGTAATTACTGCCCATATCCAAACCAAACGTTAAATTATTAATGAAAACATCTTCTATATAATTTATATTTCAGATACAAACTGAAATGTAAGGCGTTCCCAATGTATGTTTTATGCAGTAGTGAGGCAGAGTTAAATATCAGTCTTATTTTTGTTAAGGATTCAGAGCTTATACTCAGAGGACTTGTACATCTGGTAAAAACTGTACAGAAAAAGCAAAGCAACGTCGTGTTGTGCTGTGTGGCAGCTATTATAAAGGCACATAAAAGCCTTTTTAAAAGTTAATAATAACACAAGTTAAGCTTATTGGACAGTGTATATGACATGCTGTAAATTACCACAAAAAATACATTTGACTTGTGCCTTAGTTTATACAAAAATATGAAACTCTATCGTGAGTGAATGTCTGTTGGGCAAGGCGTTCCACAGGGATTAAAAAAGCAGAAACACTGCTTATATTTTTTGGTGAAAGCACACATTAATTCCACACATTAATGCATCCTGCATGAACCAATCGCAAGCTATGGATTTGAGAGCTTGGATATAAATAATAAACAGAACTTTGCATAGCCAATGTTACTAAGCAGTTGTATCTCATCTTAACAGCTACAATGTCTTTGGCTGTACTGAATACTGTGTATCTAGTAACATTTATTCCAATGCCAACCCTTGCCCCATAGACTTTCATTGTAGGTGTGTGTACAGTACTGTACAGTTATCAGACAGTAATCAGATAGACTGTAGGCATATTTGAGATTCAGACCAGCACTACATAGACGTGTGATAGGTTGTGCTCTCTGGTTGTGTAAGACTGCAGGCAGATAGACAGCAGAGCAACAACTGAAGGGTGTTTAAAATGCACTCCAATGAGAAGAGAGCTTGGCTGTTGATACTGGCCACAGAGACGCGTGTCTAAACCTGTGCTCTCAGCTCAGACTGCGGCTGGTGTATTATGTAAGTGCGCTCTCACTCTGTTTCAGTGTCTCTCTATCCTCTCTCCCCTACCCCCTTTTCTTCCAGTGTTCATTGTGAGCCAATGCATGATTGGCTCACAGCAGCCTTCTGAATATTTTAAGACTGTTGCATCAATGTCGGTGTAGCAGATTGTGGTGGACTATAAATGTTTTATGGCACAGTGCATGTGGGAAAATGTATTTTTAGACCCT
>JAZGTK010000281.1:0-69706 GCA_036877625.1 Ambastaia sidthimunki
TTGGCAAATTCGCCACTGGCGCCCTGTGCTTTTCACAGATGAAAGCAGGTTCACACTGAGCACATGTGACAGACGTGACAGAGTCTGGAGACGCCGTGGAGAATGTTCTGCCTCCTGCAACATCCTCCAGCATGACCGGTTTGGCAGTGGGTCAGTAATGATGTGGGGTGGCATTTCTTTGGAGGGCTGCACAGCCCTCCATGTGCTCGCCAGAGGTAGCCTGACTGCCATTGGGTACCGAGATATGATCCTCAGACCCCTTGTGAGGCCATATGCCGGTGCGGTTGGCCTTGGGTTCCTTCTAATGCAAGACAATGCTAGACCTCATGTGGCTGGAGTGTGTCAGCAGTTCCTGCAAGATAAAGGCATTGATGCTATGGACTGGCCCGCCCGTTCCCCAGACCTGAATCCAATTGAGCACATCTGGGACATCATGTCTCGCTCCATCCACCAATGCCACGTTGCACCACAGACTGTCCAGGAGCTTTATGCGGATGCTTTAGTCCAGGTCTGGGAGGAGATCCCTCAAGAGACCATCCTGAGTTTGACAAGTGATGGCATGTAACAACAATGCATTTGGCTGAGGATCAAATCAACAAATCCAGGTACTGAATAACTTTCATGTTTTACAATATATGTTAAATCAGAACAAAAATTGCAATAAACTGTTAATTACATAATATTTTCTTAATATTGTCTGAGGTAGTTCCTTGCTAGTTATATGCCAACTGAACAGCAGGTTTATGGCAGTTGTATCTAAGGTTAGCCTGTCATGTCTTGTTAGCTAGTTGATGCAGCAATCAAAAGACATTTGTATAAAAGCTATACTGAAATTATTTGTCTGACGTCTCCATGAGCGTATACATGTCAGTTCTCTAAGTCAGCTCTCACCAGAAAGTTCAGCTTTCACACCCCATACAACTGTACCTTGTGCAGCTCAAAGGAGTCGTCACCCTCACTTTAAAAGCAGACACACATACGATACATTTGCCCTAGAAAATATTTGAAAAAAAAGAAATTATTAGAAAAATAAGCAGCAGTATTCTGCGTGATTACTGGATAAAAAGAGTGATAAACAGGCTAGTGTTGCTAACAGGTTAATAATTTGAATGTAGAATACTGTCAGGCATATATTCACTGAGATAGGAATCAAGAATGATCATTTTAAAATTCAGTTATTAGATAGAAATAGAAGGCTTAAAGTCAACCTGATGGAGCTCCAAACTCAAACCACACTGCAGTAAGAAACAGAAGTTTTCTAAACAATATAAGGGTCTTTGTCAAACTTAAAAAGGATCTCATATGGAATCAAGTTTTCAGTCCTAAATGAAACTTTTATTTTAAACCGTGTGAAGGTATTTTATGTCACAACACACTTTGTTGCTTTATAATTTGTTATCTTTCTTATAAAGTCCCTAAAGCTGAAACTGAAGCTACACTTAAAATTTAATTTCAATGCAGTAGATTAGAAACTAAATGTCAAACATTTTTTTGAAGGTTTTGGTATCTCATGCAATGGCATTCATACATTTTAAGCATGAGTCTAAATATTTTAAGAGTAATTGTAACTTTGTATTCTAAGATAACCTGCCACTAAATTTGACATATTGACTATTGACCATTTTATAATAGTCCCTCTAAACCCCATATCTACTGATACCATAGAAAACCTTGTTCTCATTAGCAATCTAATACTTTATTGTACTGTATTATTACGGTATTAATGAGAAATTCTTATTCAGAGGATGATTTAGTTAGGAGTTAGAGGAGTTACATTTTCATGCACTCACTAGCATATCTTTCTAAAATAGTAGCCCTTCATGTTTGTAAAAATGTTTTAAAGCAGATTTTTCCAGCAGTAAAACCGAATTCAGACCTGTCCATATAATTTTAGGCTTTACTCAGATGGATAGGGACAGAATTTGGTCCTTTTTTTATTCTTGGCTGAACATGAAACATTGTAAGACACACAAATCAAATCACGACACGCCTTACGAATCTTTAAGAGGAAGTCTCTTCGAAAACAACTGCATGTTGACCAAAGCTTGACTACACTACACTAACCACACTGGCGCAATGCCAGTATAAGCATCATTAGCTTAATGAAATTTTGTTGGGTAATTTATTACAAAAAGAAAACCTATGGAAATCTCTCTCGCACATAAAAATGTTTTTATAGCACAGTAAGAGAAAAAATACAAGCAGGTGGTAAAGTATAGAAAAAGAGTTTTAAAACTGTATGTGTCAACTTATTACCAGTGATATGATTATTAGTTTGGTAATATTGAAGACAATCACATCAGGAGAAAACTTTGGCAGTTTTAGTTTTAATGTCTATCTACTAAAAGCTAGCTATTCTCTATTCTTCACAAACACAAGTGTCTTGTAAGGTAGAAAAGCCCTTTATATACAGTTTACTCGGACTCCGAGTTAAAAGAATACCACATTCGAATAACATACAAGCAGTCATAGTTCATACATATTTATAATCTGTGTCAAATTTTATACACCAGAACCAAAGGCCTGTTTGTATATAAAAAAAAATTGAATTTTTTTTTTTTTAAATCTGGCTTTTGTAAGTTAGATTGAAACTGTCTCATAAGTCGTTTGATTGGGCAAGATACCAATGTAAATGGCAGTTTTTCAAAAAAGATTTAAAAAAAACCAAAAAAGATTGTATTTCTGTAGTGTGTGTTGCAGGACGGTATCCCTGACAGCTGCAAAAATGAATCGCATGTTTTTTGTGTCAGTATAGCACCAAAATAAATGATTTTGTTTGTGTCTGGATTCAGGATGACAAACATCTTCAGGATAAATTCCGTTGCGGCTTAAGCATCTCTCTGGGCTCCTTTGGGAGGAAAAACAAGATGGGATATGTCCTGACAAACTGGCAGACCATAATTTGATATTTTTAAATAAGTAAATTGTTGAGTTGTTTTGCCTATGCAAAACTTGAAACCACAAAACTAGGGTGTTCCGGGTGGTTACTGGCCCAGGACAAAATCATTGATCTCTAGATATACAGCTTAGGTGCTTAAAGTTATATTACAACTCTCTTTGACTTTAACAAAAAGTTACATAATGGACCATTAAAAATTCCAAATAAGACCATCAAGTATGTGCAGATTGATACATACGATTGACACACATTTGATTTTCTTTCAAAACTCTCACAGATTATAAAAAAACTGATTCAGGAAAATAATCAACAAGATGTGAAAATATTATTTTCTTGTTTAAAAACTAATAACTGGTGAATTCTGGAACCAGGGGTATATTATCATCCTAAACAATGCTTTGCTTTCCTCCATTCAATTCTGTGGGGAAATCTGTGGGGCAATTTCAATGGTTATTTTAGGCCTGCAATAAAAAGTAACAGAATGTTAACAGCTACAGACACACACCACTATGAATGTGTATGGGGTGCCAATAACAAATCCGTATTTTCAACAGAAATGTTTTAATATTTTGGAAATATTTTGTAACACATCACAATAACTCCCTATTTGTTGACACTTTTGCATTAGTGCATAATGCTAATATGAATTACAAATTAGGAATATTACAGCACTTACAACTCCTTGTACTAATACAAACACAACTTTGGATTTTAAAAACTGTTTTCAATTAACATTGACTAAGAATAATAAACGCTGTAGACATGGATCATGTTACCTAATGACATTAAGTAACATTAACAAATAGAACCATATTGTTAAGTATTAACAATAATTTTACCAATAAGTTCCCTTGATATGTGAACCGGAACCTTCCCACTTTATAAAAGTGAAAATATGTGATAGTTATAATTATTTACAAAGGTCCAACAATCTTTATATCTTTATTTGTTTAAGCATCATAGGTATAAAGCCTCAAAAGGTTAAAGCATAACCAACGTTTCAAGCAGTAAACATCATCTTTGGCTCCCTCTGCTGGTAGGTCGTTAACCTCATTTTCAGACTCTTGGTGGTATTCCCTGGGTGCTACCAGGAACTTGATTGAGGTGAAATTTGTGAATCCACTTCCTCCTCTCTGACCGCTGGCCACCCACCATCCTGGTGGAAAGGAAAAGATCAAAGGATTGAAAACAGACGCTTACAATTCGAGAACATAAAGGCATGTGAGCATATGACAAAATAAGGTACAGTTGACATACCTGAATTTGACACTCTGTAGGTCAAAGGGGTATTCAGTGATGTCTGTGTGGGCACAATGACCCTGAGAACATCTTGCTGGGTAGGAATATAGGAGTGATCAACAATGCGACCCAGTGAATTTAGATAAAGTTTTTGCTACTGAACTTGAATAATCTTGAAATTATTAAACTGGAAAAAATAATGGAAAGCATAGCTTAAGGTAATTTGGTGCTTGAAATATTGTAAATTAATAAAGAAAATGTTGATAAATACAGTTCATATTGAAATCTCAAACTATGATGACTTTTATTGCATACTTCAGTAATCATACTTGTGGAAAAACTAAGCAGTTTTCTGTTGAGATTTCCCTCTCAGTGAGACACATTTTAGATTACATTTTGGATTACATTTAGCAGACAACCCAATAAGACATTTTCCATATTACAGCTATGCACTGAAAAAAATAGGTTTGCCTTCAGGTCTATCTACCAGTTTGTTTATATATGTCTATTTATGTATATATGTGTGTGTGTATAGAAAGCACACTTCTGCAAGGCAGTGAAATTGTATAGTTAATTTCATAGCTTGAATGGGTAATTTTATTAAACCTGGGCAACAGGTTTAGCTAAACTGATTGTATTTTTCTTGGTATCTACCCACTTGACCTATTTCATGGCAAAGTAATTGCCTGGCCTCCATATGTATCAGATGTCATTGAGAAGTTTTATGTACAGTGCTTTCAGAAAGTATTCAAACCCTCTTTATTTTTTCAATTTTGTTATGTTGCCTGATACTACAATCAATAATTTTTTTCTTATTATACACACTCACAAAATGAAAACAGAATTTTAGAAATGTCTGTAAATTTATTTAAAAGAAAAACTAAAATATTACATTTGCATAAATATTCAGACCCTTTGCAACAACACCTGAAGTTTTGGCACCTTGATTGGAGTCCACCTGTGGTAAGTTTCAATGATTAGACATGATTTGGAAAAGCACACTCGGTAAAAGGCCTCACCATTGACACTGCATATCAGAACAAAAACTAAGCCATGAGGTCAAAGGAACTGCCTGAAGAGGTCAAGAGACAGGATTGTTTAATAATACAGATCTGGGCAGGGCTACAACAAAAATCTGCTGCACAGAAGGTTCCCACGGTCATAGTGGCCTCCATAATTCTTAACCAGAATAAGATTGGCACAGTCTACATTCCTCCAAAAGCTGGTCACCTGGCCAGACTAAGCAATCAGGGGAAAGGGACCTTACTGAAAGAGAATTTTGTGATCTTATGAACACCTTGTAGCAATGTATTAATTGGTTAAATTCTTATCAAAGCTACAAAAGTTATTCAGTTAAGAGCAGTTAGTGATTTTTTTTATTCTGTTTGTCATAACAGCAGCAGGAATATTAGGCTGCTGCCATTTTAAAACCTAATGTATGTTTCTAAACAGTATTACCAAACATCAGATATCTTTTGTAAAGTAACTTTGTGTGTATTTTGTACATTAAGTTCAAGTTCATTTATAAAGCGCTTTTCACAATGGTACATTGTTACAAAGCAGCTGTACAAATGACAGTGAAAAACATCAAGGGATAGATACAGAAAAGAGAAATAAAATATTATATGGAGTATATGACATATGCAGTTATATGTAAATTATAGAAATTCTAGACAGTATTTAGGACAGCAAATTATGTTAAATTATCTAAGCTACGGTCAGCAGACTCCCTGCAAGCAAGCCAACAGGGCGACAGTGGCAAGCAGCCAAAACTCCAGAAGATGAAAATTGGAGAAAAAAACCTTTTGAGAACCCGGACTTGACAGGGAGGGCCAGTTCTCCTCTGGCACGCTAAAGCTGCAGTCAGTTTCCGTGACTAAGACAGGTTAAACGGTAAGCGTTACAATAAAGACTTACGTAGAGTATGTGACTAATTTGATTTGGTGGTAGTTTGGAAAAGCTTTAAAAAGATTTAACAGGAGTGAGACCCTGATGAGGGAATAAAAACAGGGCAGGAGAATATTAACTTTGGTGATAAAAGTATAAGGTTCCTGATAGCAGCTCTAGCAACAATCTGCTGTTACAAGTTGGAATGTAGGCTGGTTATAGATGAAATTGAGAGGGTAATATGATTAATTTGAAACCAGGTAGATGATCAATGAGAAAAAGATAGATTGAGGAGCAAAGATTTCTTTATCCTTATTGAAAAGGACCCTGCTGAGGCTGTAGATGATTTGTTGAGTGGAATGATCACACCGGTGCTTGACAACTCCATGAAGGGCCAAGGTCAACTGAAGATCTACCAGTAGCTGGATCCACATAGAGACAGGCAGATCTAAAATTCCCCGGGGAGGGAGCCCCAACAAAAAACAGACAATAATTTGCGTAGCTAATAATGATAATTTTGTTTGTCATATACCAGAAGTAAACCTCTGCTTCCGCGATCCATACTCATATGTTCTTGCAGTTATTAATTTAATCTAAGGGTGCTTTTACATTTGTTTGGGGGTGCTTAGCATGTGTTCCACGTAAGCGCGTGTCTGCTAAATGCCTAAATGTAAATCGTATTTTACCGGCTTTTTCCCCGAATTTTTACCGCTGGTATTATTTTACTACTTTACACAATTTTTTAAGTATACATCGTTATTTCGTTAGGAATCCACTTCCTCCTCTCTGACCGCTGGCCACCCACCATCCTGGTGGAAAGGAAAAAATCAAAGGATTGAAAACAGACGCTTACAATTCGAGAACATAAAGGCATGTGAGCATATGACAAAATAAGGTACAGTTGACATACCTGAATTTGACACTCTGTGGGTCAAACGGCTATTCAGTGATGTCTGTGTGGGCACAATGACCCTGAGAACATCTTGCTGGGTAGGAATATAGGAGTGATCAACAATGCGACTCAGCGAATTTAGATAAAAAAGTTTTTGCTACTGAACTTGAATAATCTTGAAATTATTAAACTGGAAAAAATAATGAAAAGCATAGCTTTAGGAAATTTGGTGCTTGAAATATTGTAAATTAATAAAGAAAATGTTGATAAATACAGTTCATATTGAAATCTCAAACTATGATGACTTTGATTGCATACTTCAGTAATCATTTTTTGTGTTCGGAACTCCTCTTGGGAGGCTCAGTATTATTTGGTGGTAGTTAAACGTTGTAGAAATACCAATACGAGAACTCGCTACGAGAACACAGCACCGCATGTGCAACAGTTGACCTACCTGTCGAACGATCTAAATAAATGAAACTAAAAAAACTGACAGGCCCCTAATTACCACTAAGACAAAAAATGTGTTTTCGATAGTTAAATGACAGTAAACAGTGTGTGCTGTATTTATTTTGGCTAAGCATTCAGCATATTGTAATAAATTCTTTAATCAGATAGATGAACTGTTTGACATTTGTAATGCAGTGACTTGTGCTGGAAAGTTTGGCAATATTATAAGAATCGTGGCATTATTACCCGGCAGTAGCAGCTTGAGTTCAGGCCGCGCGTCTTTCTTATATCGGCGCAGCTGCCTCTCGGTCTCCTCATTGATCCGCCGCGCTTCCTTTGCAGCATGCCACGATTGTGTCCTGTATCATGATTCTCCATGAAAACTAGCAACATTTCCTAATTCCACTGGAGTAAAATCAGCCTCAAATCAAATCTTGTCGGTCAGAAATAGATTCTCTGCGAACAGAAGGAACTCAATTCATAAAGCGTTTGCCATTAAGACACAAAGTTTACTGTAGCTGGGGACATCTCAAATGTTTTCAGCAAACATCAGACAAATTTTGACAGTAATTAAAATCCTAATAGTGGTTCATCTGTTTTAAAGTTACTCTGAAAAGCAACCTGTTTGTTAAATTTGGCGTTCAAGTTATGATCCTTATCCAGTGATACTCGTTCCTGTAATGTCCAATTAGCGAGAATCGTTGAACCACTCCGTTTAAATTATTCTACCGATTCGCAGTGTTAGTTTAAGTGGAAGTTATGCTGCAGTCATAACTTGAGTGCTATGTAATGCAACGATAATTTAACATAATATGTTAATCGAAAAAAAACCCTAAGTTTTAACATATTACTTTAAGGACACGTGAGCGACGAATCGAATTTGTTTTTAAATCAGGACGAACCAATTTTTGCTAAATGATTCGGACTTCTTGACGCAGTATGTCCAGACTGTGGAGCTCCAAGATGAGAAGCAGCTGATCTGGATGTTAAATAATGTACACTACAAATCTTACAATACTGAATGAATCTAAGAACGGATAACATGATTATGATTCAGAAATGTCGTCACATGTTTTTGTGCATGCCCTGTTAAAAATAAATGTGTACAAGACGCCATCTTAACAAAATTTGAACATTAAAAAGGTTCTTAATGCTCTTGCAGACAATTTTTGTGATAATAAATAGCAGCTGATGTTGCATTATCCCGTAAATTGGATGATAAATTCAATGACTAGCTTTTAACTGTTCCACGCATATTATTATTCCAATACAAGTACAGTTCCAATTAAAATTTTAGGAAAATTTAGGAATTCCAGTTTATCTTATTTGACATCAGTTCCCTTATGAATGATTCCAAATTACTTATTGGAAATTCCAGGGAGGACTGTGATAGACTAGCCTTCAATCTAGGGTGTTATATGTCTATTGCTGAGATGCTGGAATATGCTTCAGCCCTCCCTGCAGAGGACAAGTTTGGAGAATGGACGGATTCCAATTCAATTTAATTTATTTCACTACTGTAAGCATTAATACAAACTTACTCTTTTTGTCCTAAAAAAAACTACAATATTTAGCAGTTGCCAAGGATGCTAACATAAAACAGACTGCATGCAAGTAACTTCCTTGTACTGTTTCAGTTTCTTTGAACTAGCCAGAGGCATGTATCTACTATACCTTTAAGGGGGATGCAACAGCTTTCAAACTTTCATGACACACTCCACTTTTAAAAGAACACCACCCATTTATAAATGTATCCCTGCCTCATACAATGAAAATTCATTCTGAAAGTATTCACATTTAAACAACACACAGCACACCCAATATGCCACAAACATTGGTTTAGTAAAATGTGGCACAGACTTTATTTTTTTTAGATTTGCAGCACATTCTACAAAGACATCAGAAAGGACAGACAGAGAAAGATATTAAAACATGAAAGACACCTGCCACAATTTATTTTACAGAGAAGCTTCTGTTTCCCTCCAACTGTGATATGAAAGGCGTCTGAAAGATCCAACTAAAATAGTAAAAATGTTTACAAACAGGCCTACAAAACAAGCATCAACCAAGATTAAATGGATCACAATGTCAATGGAGTACAACCGGACAATCCATCACCTGAAGTTGTCAATCTGAAAAGCGGGTTGAAAAACGTATCCGGTTACTATCGTAACCTCGGTTCCCTGAGAGACGGGAACGAACATTGAGTCAGTCGCTGACGATATGTCGCTTTCTCACCTTTTCCTGAAATCTTATTGAATAACGCCAGTTGCAATCAACTGGCCAATGTCACTTCAGTATGCAAATTGCATGCAAATACTGACCGAATCCCAGGGCAGTATATAATGCACTGCACAATGACATTGCTTTAGAATCTATGACTGAACTCTAGCACACACACAGCCGCGAGCACGGCAACTTACGTAATGTTCGTTCCCATCTCTCAGGGAACTGAGGTTACGACAGTAACCGGATAAGTTCCCTTTTGAAGACGTTCACTCACATTGCGTCAGTCGCTGATAAGAGTACAACTCTGGGTTGGGGTGCCAGATCGTGCCGCTGGCCTGAGAGAGCAGGTCCCTCCTCAGAGGGATCAACCAAGGTTGCTCCACCAGCATCTCCCTCAGGTCTGAAAAAAAACCACGGCTGATTCGGCACAATCAGTATGACCGACGCTCTCTCCTCCCTGATTTTGCACAACACCAGGGGCAAAATCTTTACCGGAGGAAGAGCATACAGGTTGGTCTCTGGCCATTGAGAGTGGGAAAAAAAAGAGCGAGCAGTGCGTGTTCTCCTGCGTCGCAAAGAGATTGACTGCCGCTTTCCCGAACCGGTCCCATATCAGCTGTACCGACTCGGGGTGAAGCCTCCACTCTCCGTGGGGAATGCTGTCCCGCGAGAGCATGTCCGCCCCGAGATTCAGACGGCCGGGAATATGCCAAACCCCCCATCGAAAGGAAATGTCGATCGGCCCAAAGAAGAAGGCTGGCCGCCTGCCTGTACAATGTCCTGGAGCGTACTCCGCCCTGGTGATTTATGTACGCCACCACTGACATGCTCTCCGAGCAAATAAGAATATGCTCGTGTGCCAACTGAGGGAGAAAAACCCTCAGCGCCACAGACACCGCTTCCAACTCCAAATGAATTATGTGCCATCCACTCAGAGACTGCGACCAGAGCCCTGACGCCAGAGTGCCTTTGCACACCGCACCCCATCCCGTGGGCGACGCGTCCGTCGTAACCACCACGCGTCTGGTCACCAAGCCTAGAGGGACCCCCCGACTGAACAGCACGGGGTCGCGCCAGGCGTCAGAGCTGTCATACAACTGCGCATAACCGTGAAGTGAAGATGAGCCGAAACCTGTATGCCCCGCAGCATGCAGGCTTTCAGCCACAGCTGTAGGGGATGCATATAAAGTCTCAAATGGCACACTACCGAGGCTGCCGCCATATGCCCCAGAAGTCTCTAAAACTTTGAGCACGACAGAGCGACCTCATCCTTCTTCAGCACCACGAAATAGCGGCTGTAAAACCCGCTGTTCAGCTCAGACAGAGGGACCGGCTCTATCGCCCTCTTGGCGAGCAAGTTGGATACCTCCTGCCTCAGGAGTGGCGCGTCACGCGCCGATACCAGCGACGGCGTCACGCCGCTGAAGCGGGGCGGCCTGTGTCGAAACTGGAGGGAAAACCCGTGTTCTATTGTTCTTAGAGGCACCTGAAGACACCTTCTTATTGCGGCGCAGGCTCCGGCGGTAGTGGCGCTTCTTCGCCTGCAGTCCCGTTCACTGCTTTGGACACACGGCTAATTCAGGGGTCCCTGCTGACGCGGCGGACTGCTTGGGTGGCCGGGAAGATGACGACAATGATGACGAACGCGCCCTCGGCAGAGGCTGAGAAGAGCATCTAGGCAGCAGACGGCTCATCGCCCTCGAATGCTTCTGGGTCTCCGCGACCGACTCGGAGTACCCAAACAGACCCAAAGGGGACAACAGGAGCATTAAGAAGGGACCTCCGGTCCGCGTCCCTGAGATCCACCAGCGTGAGCCACAGGTGACACTGCAGTACCACCAGGAAGCCCATGGAGCGCCCAATAGCCTGAACCGCCTTCTTGGTAGCCATCATGGCGAAGTTGGTGGCCGCTCGCAGATCCCGAACGGCATCCTTGGTGGCCGTCTTCCCCTCCAGCGACTGCAGACGCTGAGCCTGGAAGACCTGGAGGACAGCCATAGCATGCAGGGAGGAGGACAGCCATAGCATGCAGGGAGGAGGCCGCCTCTCCCGCCGACACGTAGGCCTTATCAGCAAGGTAAGCGGTCGTCCTGCACGGCTTAGATGGAAGCCCATGGCCAGCCCATCCACATGGGTGAAGAGCAACGGCCCAATTGGAGAAACCAAGAATCCAATTTGCTCTTAGATGGTTCCCGAGGGGGATCCCAGGCCAGGTCGAGCTCTTCCACTGCCTTCTCGAGAATCCTGACTAGCTCCGCGTTGAGGTCAGCAGGAGTCTCCGAGTCGGAGCGCCTCCTCTTCTTCCTAACCCCGGCGATGCCATGAGCGACATCCCTGCGAGCTCATAGGATGCGCACCGGCAGGTCCGCACAGTGCGAGCCCGCCAGGGCTGCCTCCGCGTGGGCGAGACCCAAGCACGGCACGCAGAACCCATGAGAGTCCGGCGCGCCGATAGGTCCCGTGCAGATGCTGCAGATATTCTCCAACGCTGTATCCATGACGGTGAAGGTAAAGATTCCAAAGCAATGTCACTGTGCAGCGCATTATATACTGCCCTGGGACTCGGTAAGTATTGCATGCGATTTGCATACTGAAGTGACATTGGCCAGTTGATTGCAACTGGCTTATTCAATAAGATTTCAGGAAAAGGTGAGGAAGCGTAGTTCCCCATAGCATCAGCAACTGACACAATGTGAGTAAACGTCTTTGAAAGGGAACTAGCAATTAAAAATAGTAAGGAATAAATTTTTTCCACCCCAAATACCCTCATTTTTTAAAATCAAAATAGACGTTTATCTTTTAAATAAAACTGATATTAAAGAACAAACTGAATATTTACAAAAACCTCATCAATATAAAAGGACAACATATTCATTGGCAAAAAAACCTATTAAGATTACATTCTGCATGTTGCACAGACTTGTCATGTAGCTTTGGCAAAACTAACTGTGGACTTTACAAATGGTCATCCTTGATATAAAAAAACAGTACAATCATTAATGAATAAATTCATGCAAGAACTGAAAGAAAATGTTAAAGAACAAAAGAGGATCCACTTGCTTTTGAGAAAACCTTTCCCTGAAATGTTTTGTTTTAACAATAGTTAGAAGAAATGACTGAGAGCACATCTACCCAAGAAGCAGAGGAATACAGACTCTCAAAACAGGATGAAGTGAATGGGTATGGCGGTTTGGCTTCAATCTACACCCTCTAGAAGAACCGACCGGAATACTGCTTCACGCTGAAAGAGGTAAGGAAATTAAATAGTTGAGACCACAAAACTTTCATTGTGCTAGGAAGTTTGATTTTTTAAATTGTGACTACATTAGCATGTTTTAAATATACTGATAGTAGCATACAACAAGCATTGAAGTCAACATGAAAAAACATTCTGTAAAGTAATGCATTTCCAAGTAAAACAGAGAAAAATGGGACAGGAAAAACTTTATTGGATTGGCTTCATTCTGGTTTGGAACACTAAATTAAGCAGACCTAAATGTGACTTTGCAGTACATTCCATAAGACTACTATCATCCTGCAACACTGAAGACACATTTGGATTTTGATGTATTCCAAAGTTAATAACTCTTTCAGCTCTATAATTATTTTATTAATTACTGCATTAGAAATTGGCAAAAAAACTGTTACCCAAAAACAATATCTAAACAGCTGTTTGTCTTACATGGCCTAATTTAAACATATTATAAATTTTACAAGCTACTGCAGTTCAAAGAAGATACTAACATCCATGCAATGTTACTGAAAAGAACCAGGTCTGTATTTTACCGTTTTAACTCAAACAGGCAAGCATGTTACAGTAGAAAAGACTGGCTTATGCTCCATTTGTGGCAGAGATTATTGTGTTGATTAATAACAGCTAAAAATAAGCTTACAGTTATGGGAGCACAAATAGAGTATAAACCAGTTTCACATGCAATCTAATGGAAGTTTAAGATGTAAGTCAAAGTTAAAAAGGTCAGCCTCTTCAGTTAGGGTGGGTGAAATGTGTTTGAGGGTGGGGGCAGATGATGCTGGGCCTGTGCTGTAGGGCAGACTGTGATTTGTTGTCACTTCATCTAACTAACAACAACAAAATCACAAGTCTTCCACACAGAAGCAAGCCAGCTTGCACTCCATTCTTCTGAGCCCCCTCTAATTTTCCCCTCATTAAATTAGATTTTGGGTTCCAAACGGAACTCATACAACAACTTTTTACACATTTCACAAAAGCAAAGAAAATGGAAAATGTTAGGTCAGGCAAGGAGAAGTGCTTAAAACAGCAGTCAAATGTATATCAAGCATGAAGCAAGTGCAGAGAACTGCTGAAGTGCTTCAGAAACATTTTAGTTTCAACACACTACAGCAATGGGAAAAAGTGAAAATTGACAATACAGTTCAAGCACCTGTTTTCCTCTATGGCTAAAATCATATCCAGATCACAGGAATTAGTTTGGTGTTCTAACCAATCAACCAAACATCCTTTTTTCCCACATTACTTTATGGAGATAGAAGAAAATCATAAGTATGGTTGAAAGAAGAGATATTGGGTTCTCTGTTCCTGAGTATCTGCATTCTTTTGCTAACGTAGAAACTAAAACACTTAGCGTTTACCACATCACTATTTAACAGCAGTGCTACAGAGAACAGAAATTATGCTGAGTTGTAAGCTTGCAGTAGTCCTAGCGCCCATCACAGTTTTTGTTGTTGGTGGGTTATGTTTTTTGCGCTATGCCCAGTAAATACAGTGAAATCTCACTGGACCAAGATTCCACGCCATACTAAACCGCTGTACACTGAATTTGAATAAAATTGTTACATTGTATAGCATTTTTGGTGGAATATAAATCAACAATGAAAACTCATAGCATAGCAACTCATATGCATAACACCTGGTTAGGAAATGTTATACAATGTTATACAAAATCAGGATGTTCATGTTTTTTGTAAAATGTAGGTACAATGCTAGACTTGCCTGTTCTGTAGTAGATACTGGGCATTCTGAATCTGGTCCTGTGTGCCTGTGATGGTAATGATTCTGTCCTCTGAGCCCTCTAGAGGCTCATCGATTTTGATAGACGCTCCTGACTCATGACGGATCTGCTTGATTCTCTGCCCGCCTTTCCCAATGATGGAGCCAGCCAGCTGAAACAAAAGAAGGAAAATGCTTTCATGAATAGGGTTCTAAATCTATCAAAATAATTTCCTAACTACAATTAGTAAAACTAGAAAAACTATATCAAACAAAAATGAAATTTCCCCTCAGGTTACGACTGTAACCTCTGTTCCCCGAGAAGGAAACGAGACACTGTGTCATGACAACAATGTGACTGCCTCTGAAGCATGTGTGCAACTAGTCCAATTCCGATTTGTGTTAAGTCAATGACGATGTATGACAGCGGAACACCGAAGCTACAAAGGGAACACCGGCACAAACACACAGCTTTTTGATGGTTAAAGCGAGCTGGTCCCAGGCATGCAGGCAGAGGGTCACATCGTCTCATTCCTATCTTAGGGAACAGAGGTTACAATCATAACCTGAGACGCCCCTTTTTGAGGGACGACAAAATACCCGCTATGCTATACTGACAAATGCTTGTCCTGGTGTGAAGTCGCACAGACACAGCTCAAAGCATAAGCACTTGGAACCCTGGGATAACTGTGAGATCCAGACTATAAAACTTTATAAAATTATTAGAGGAAGACCACCCTGCTGCCTTACAAACCACCTGTCTAGAAGCCCCTGAAATTAAGGCTTTAGGGAAATCCCAAATCCCATGTGGAATGTTCTTTATTATGGAAAGGAAAAAGGCAGACCATGCATCTCATAAACCAGAGAGATTGCTTTCAAAATCCATTTGCTTACAGATTGGTTGCCCGGCTAACAAATATTCTTGAGTTCCCCAGCTAGATCCCAGGGTGAGAGTCTGACCTGGGTTACAGGCCTTAACTTCCATGGGGGAAACAAGACACCACATAGTATTTCCCCAGAGGACACACCACCAAAGGAAGCATAAAAGGAGGCAATCGCTTTCACATACACTTTGAGTGCTAATAAGGAAAGACCAGCCGAGAATCTTGGAGGCACTCCAGCACTGAAGCAACTATGCAGGGTCTGGGTCCTCCTGATGGTTTCTGTTCCATAAGGTGAAGACTCCATTTTAAGGAACATAGTTTCCTAATGGAAGGAGTTATACAGTTAAGGAGCTTGGTCGAGACACCTGCATTCAGAAGCTTTATGGGCCAGACCCAAAGGTTCCACATCTCTGGCTGAGAATGGTATGATGTACCCGCCCCGCGGTTGTGTGCTAAGTTCCCCCATGATTGGAATCTCCCCTAAGAGAACGTTTAAGAGGGATATAAGCTCCAAGAACCATACTTGGGCAGGCCAGAATGGGGCTACTAGCAGCAGATGAACCCTATCCTGGTGAACATGTCCTAGAGCTACTGGGAACAAAGCAATCAGGGGAAAGGCATACAGATGGAGCCTCTGCCATGTCTGAACCATAGCATCCAACCCCAAGGGGACTGAAAAACTGACAACAACAAAAGACTACTTCCAGGCCAAAACCCCTTCATGAGAGCGCCACTGTTTCAGGATGGAAAATCTACATCCCAGGCCTCAGCCCCTACCTCGACAGAACAACTGCTCCAAGATTTAAGCGTCTCAGATAAAGAGTGCTCTCAGGGAGACCAACTTCCCCTGGGACCACAGAAGGATCTGATGTTCCAACTTGCATTAGATGCACGACCTTAGACTCGCTAATGATTTATGTACGAGAGCACTGATGGTCTCTAAGGCTACCATGTTTTCTCCACAGAGTGGCATTCCATAAACAAAAGTCCCAGTCTGCGCTGGAAATATCTGTCAATACAATCCTGCAGTGACAGGATGCCCCTAAAACAGGACCTTGAGAAAGGAAGAGGTGAAGAATGGGTTTCCCCTTGGGGAGAACCTGGTGGTCCTGATCCACCACTGGGGTCTCGTGTAGCAGGCCATAAAATTCCCAAAAAAGTCTTTTGGCACTTAGCACACCATTGAAATGTTGTGTCCGAACATAAAAGTTGCTTGGGACTTTATCTTCTGTGATTTGGCCAGTATTACCCAGTGGTTTACATATTGTAGATCTATAATAGGACTTAGACACCCATCCTTCTTCGACGCTACAAAATACGTCTGGAAATCCCAAGGTTTCTTTCTGGGGGAAGAATGCGTCCCATAATCTTCATCATTAGAAGGGACTGATCTTCCAGTTTCATTACCCGAGCCTGGTCTAGGCCAAACAGTTTAGGCAGCACACCACTGGTTGAACACCATTGGGCACCATCCCTACCTGTGATAAAGTGAGGGCAAGGAGGCACACAATTCCTAAACTAATGACTTGCCATAACAGAAATAATACACAACAGGATGTACCACGCATGACGCTTGTTGAAGAACAAAAGCTGTGTGTTTGTGCTGGTGTTCTCTTGGTTGCTACCATGTTTTGCTGTCACACATCATCAGGACTAAACCAGTTGCATATGTGCTTTAGATGCAGTCAAACTATGAGGGTCACCCAAAATGTCATATGATGCAGAATTGAGTTCCCTCAAAAGAGATCTAACAAAACTAAAGCACATTGGCACTTTTCATTCTCAAATGCCATGCTTGCTTTTTTCCCCTTCTAAGCTGTGCACTTACATCTTTGGGGATGGTCACTTGCGTTGTAATAACAGGACCACCAATGTCACTGTAAGAACCTCGACCACCTAAAAGAAACAGGCATACCGTGATTTCCCAATGCTTATATCAAGGGCTCTCACTGATTGTTTTTAAAAGGACAGTTCACCCAAAAATGAAAATTCCATTATTTACTCACCATCAAGTCATTTCAAACCTTTTTTCTCTTTGGGGAACACAAAAGAAGGTATTCTGAAGTAGGCTGGCAACCAAACAACTTTGGCACCCAACTGACTTCAATTGTATGGACACAAAACGTCATATAGGTTTGAAATGACATGTGGGTGAGCAAATTATGGAAATGTTTTAATTTTTGAGTGAACTATTCCTTTAACAACAATTAGACATAATTCATATACCATGACCACAAACCACAGTTGTCTGACATACCAGATTGGAAGGGCTCCCAAGAAGAATTATTGTCTTTAGATAAACAAGGAAAGAAAATGGAAAAGTTATCAAGACATCAGAGCAAGATTCAGACAGAGAAAGGCAGGAAACACTAAGCTATTGAGAGAAATGTGGTGATCTGTTTCACTAGAGGTAACCTTGAGCCAGGGTGGTGTGTGCACACATATACAGCCGAAGAACACTCACCATATCTACCTCCACTCTGTGGGCAACAATGGGAAAAGAAAGACAGAGAGTCATTGAGAGAACATGACTGCAAATATATGTGGCTCATCCAATCAGGTATCAGCATCAAATTATTTGTTTAATAGAAACGTACGTGTTGATTCTCTATATAGGCACCAAAATATTCACTCAAAGCAGTGTTTCCCAAAGTTAATTGGTAAATGTGATGGCTTTCACCAGCGAATTATTTAATTGCTCCTTGGTAACCAAGGCAATAAGTAATAAAAAACTGGTTGCTTAGCAACAGCAGGCCAAACCAATGTGCCAGGCATATGAGCTGCACATGTGAATCTATTACACTGTCACTTCAGAGAGAAAGAACAAGCTGTTCCACTCTGATCTTAATAAAAAGTCTGAAAAATATCTGATACATTTCATGATGTTCTGCAAAACAATACAAATTCACGTACACAAAATCACATCCTTACCATGCTCTCATAGCGGTCTCCAGGTCGCCCCCTTCGGTCACTGTTTACAATTAGAAACAATGTTAATTTTAGACCAGAAATAAAACAATGACTGGCCAAAAAATGACAATGACTGGCCAACAAAAGACTATATTTAATGTCTAACTACAGACACATACAAATTAAGAAATGTATATTTAAATCGTCTTATTCACCTCTATAATAAATACTCACAGTAAGCAAAAAGTACAATTTAAATTGGACTCACCAATAAAAATCACTCACCAATAAAAAAAGGATGACTGCTGCTAGTGGTAGAATCTATTTGTGGTTTTTAAGTCTGTTCACAATCTTTTAAGTAGCGTTGCACTTGTTTATACTTGATGGTAAAACGATTATTGTGCTGTATTCCGTTTTGAAAGGATTCTCTCATTTCTCATAGTGTTAAAAATCCTCGCACTTTCGCCTCTTCCCAAAAGACCAAACTAACTCTCAGCAAGGCTCTGGCATGTGTTCACTGGCAATTTACATTAAGAATGTAGAATGTTGGTCAACAAAATGCTGAATGTATTTTTTTTGGACTTTTCAGTAGGCACAACATAACTGATTTATTTTGACGTAATTGATTTTTAGGGCCCAAGAACTTAAAGTGCGAAAGGCCCCATTGATTTCCTTGGGATTACTGACACCCATTAACTTAACCCAACAGGAAATCGTCCATTTTGGATTTTCTGAAAGGCACATGCTGTGAACTTTGAAATATTCCTCCTGGGGATTTCATGTGATTGGCACCAAACTTGGTGAGCATTATGCCAAGACATTGAAGATTTTAAATTGTGAAGGGATTTTTGATATCTCGAATGGTGTTGCCATAAATCCACTAGGAGGAAAGTTGGATAACACATTTTGAAAGTTGGACAACTTTCAAAATGTGTTTTCCAACTTTCCTCCTAGTAGTTTTGTGGGACTGTCACAAATGTTGGCAAATATGACGTGGCTATTCTGAGTCACAGCCATAGGCCACCAACTGGCAGAACGAAGAATGTCCTTAAAATAGTCCTTAATTTTTACAACATTGAATTCAAATTTAAATATTTTGCTTCACAGTTGGTCAGAAAAAGATGATAAATTGTGAATAGATTGTTGATATCTCAGTGTTGCCATGGCAATAAGTGAAACAGTATCTCATATCTTTATGCAATGAGCAATTTATGTCAAATTTGGAAAATATGTTGGGTGCTGTGGGCTGATCCCAATGATGTGGCGCCACCAACTGGCAGCAGTGTGTCATTTACAAATGACTTGGAACAAATAGTCCTCAATTAAATGTCACCAGGTGGTGATAGTGATAGTTGTACCTGGTGGTAGTTCTTGAGCCCATCATTATTTGTTTTTCAGCTAAATCCACAATGACAGGTTTTAACTTATTTATTTTTTGTAATTTATATAAAAAGTTGTTTCCAAAGTCAGTTAGTAATCATGTTAGATATATGTGATCTCAATATTGGCCAAAATAATCATGCTAATGATTTTTATCAAAAACAATCTCATGTTTTGCAATCCACTTTTTAGCCCTTGCTCTGCACATTTACATCACTTTTGATTTGACTTACTTTGGTCTGTCATCCATATTGCTGTGATAGCTCTGGTGGGAAAATCGATCACCTCTGCAAACAAAAAGGGATGCTTTCTATTACACTGAAGTAGTTTTAGGCTGGTATGGTCCATGGTAAACTACTGCCTACACTGAATTTTTGACTAGACAGGGTACCTAATTACATTTACATAATGACATTTACTAGTAAAATTTATGTGGCAAAAATATGCAGAAAACCTAAATACAGAATTTGTGCTTACCCTCCTCTAGGGGGTGGAGGTGGCGGCAAAGGCAGATTTCGGGCCCTGCTACCCCCACGTCCTCCTCTGCCTGGTGGGGCTGGAGGTGGTGCGCGACGGGGGCTCATATCATCATAATCCCGTCTAGAAGGGGGCATAGGACGACCACCACGGCCAGGTGGCATGCGATCGAACCCTCCCCTGCCTCGCATTGGGAAACCACCCATAGGCCGTCGACCCCTCTCCTCAAACATCATAGTAAAGCCACCATAGTCATAGGTCTCGTCATAAAAGTTTGGGTCATAGGGCTGGGCTCGACCCTTGATGGGAGCCTATAGATGATGCAGAACAAATGTCAGCATTTTTATATAACCAACTCACATAAAATCAAATGTAAACAATAAAATCAGTTTTAATGGAAAATAACAAAATATTTATATGCTACACTGTCTTGCAGTAATGCCTTTTTTAATTCCATAATATTTAGCTACAGATAAAACAGTATAAATTGTATTAAAAATTCTGCATTTTCTTCTCACCTCTGATATCAGCTCCAGAACGACCTTGATGCATTCAACAACTCGCTCAGGTTTGCCCCCCACCAACACTACGCGGTCAGTGGATTGGGGGCAGCACTCCTGGAAGAGCTTGATGGTAGTTTGGGTGTTCTAAAAATGAGACAACCAATTTCCAAATGTCAGCAAAACTGATTAGACGTGAAGTGAGCCAATTACTAACCATACTTTAATTTTATGGCGTGTGGTATTTTTAGCATTGTGCATACCTCCCTCAGTTCTTTAATCTTGGCACCTTTGACTCCAATAATGCCTCCAGCCAAACTCTGATGAATCAGCAGACGCAGCTCACAGTCAAAGTTTGTCCCACTCTGGTGCTGATACTGTCAAATATACAGAGAAAAAAAAATATGTAAGGCAATTGCAAACCAACACATATAATCATCAAGTACATCATCACCTAGGGTCCACTCTTTAATCTTTAAAAACAATTTGAAAATTGTTATCATTTCTTCACCCTTTCATCGCTTCAAACCTGTATGACTTAGTTTCTTCAACAAACAAAACTGGAATCCAACCTCCTAAAAGGACAAAACATAAAAGTAAAACATATGATGTGATTTATTCACTATGATAGCTTTGTGGAAGAAACATTTATTTGATTAAGATAATAAATGTAAAATAATTTATAAAAATCTGTAGCTTCTAGCGAGAAATAAAAAGTTTTTAATCATTGGCATTAAACCTGGTGAAATAAATCGACATGTTTCCCATTACAAAATATGTCAATATATAACAGATGCTTTATAAGACCTGAGATATACCACTCGCATCGTACAAATTACTTGCTTGTAAGTTTTGGGCCCCTTGATTTCCAACATAAACAGCTCAGAAATTCTTTAAAAAACATCTACTGTGTTTCAGAAAACAAAGAAGTCATACAAGTTTGGAACAGCAAGAAAGGCGAGAACTACTCCTTTAAATCTAAAACTTTTATACATTTTATTTTAACATTTTATGTTTCCCTTTCAGTCCATTCACAGTCCCCTGGTTGAAAAAGCCTGTAGTTTTAGTAAATTGGGTTTGTATGCTCACCTCTTCAAGGGTAGGGATGATCTTTTGCAGAATCTCACCAATGGTCTCTATATCTGCACTCACGCTCAGAATACTGAAGCAGCACATAAAGCAAAATGAAAGACAAAAAGCAAAACAAATGTATATTGAACTTTAGATTTCGAAGCCCTGCCGTATGCCACAAAGCAACAAAAAAGAGGAAGAAATTATTTGGACCAAAAAAGAAACTTTAAATGAACTGCTGAACATGTTTAACATCTTCCAACACTGGACTGATATAGGCAACTGACATGCATTTGGTTGTTGCATGTTCAATCAATAAAGGCCTTGAAATGATGGGCAACAGTGCTAGGGCTGAGACTGAGCAGGCACTCTAGGCTGCACAAACCAAGAAAGAAAATGAGATAAATAGAAAGACAGACTTGCTTACCACTCTCCCACCACCAGAACAATTTGGGTAAGAAAAAGAAATTAAATTCCCTTCAAATCACCCTGCAATGCCTTCAGCACACCACATTCTCTCAACAATGAGTGAAAAAGAGAAATCAAACCAAAAAACAGACCAAAGAAAGCAAAAAAACAAGGGAAGAGGAGGGAGAAATTAGGAATTTGCAGATAAAACTGAACAAACATGAAAAAAGAGAAACGAAAAACAAGGAAATGCAGCACTAAAGGCAAAATCAAAGATGTTAGAGATGAGTTACAGAGGGCTACGTCGTGGCATGACGTAAAGCTTAGCTTTATGGACAGTAATATTGGGAAGAGTGATGGGGTCTCAGGAAGGAAACAAGGTGGGATGAAAGAGATTAGATTTTTCACAACATTTCAGTACCAACAACAATGAAAATCATTCAAACACTTCATTTAAACTAATGAGATTGAGGCCTCTCCCTCAGAACCAAAAGTGATTGGTTATATAAAATTCTGTGCAACAAAAACATATGTAAGACCTAATGGAAGGAGTGTTGGGTAGGGGTGAAACGGCTCCTATGAAATAAAAAAAGACAAAGTTTGCAGAGTTTCATCTTAACTGACACCTCTTTATATATAAACATTTACTATGAATTAATTGTGAGGTGTCCACAGTTAAGGGTAGTTACAGTAATATTTTTCTTCTTTGTACAATGCATATACTCTCAAAGCACTTCTTTTACAATTCATGTTAAGAGCTTACCATAAATAAAGAACGCTTTACCCACATGCTTGGTCATTAATGTAATAAATGTTCACATTTCACAAAATTGTTTTGTAAAACTTTGTAAGCATATAGCTTAACCCAGCAAGGTGCTGTAAAATGGCCTTTATAAAAAAGAAATAACAACAGATTAGTATCGGGTGCTAAGTGCTGTATTTACTAAACCTGTGACTACTAACTAATAAGCAATGAACCGTTACACCCCTTGTGTTAGGGGCCTATAAAAGTAAATAAATAATATATATATACATACACCGATCAGGCATAACATTATGACCACTGACAGGTGAAATGAACAACACCGATTATCGCTTCATCACGGCACCTGTTAGTGGGTGGGATATATTAGGCAGCAAGTGAAAAATTTTTCCTCAAAGTTAATGAGTTATAAGCAGGAAAAATGGGCAAGCGTAAGGATTTGAGCGAGTTTGACAAGCGTCAAATTGTGATGGCTAGACAACTGGGTCAGAGCATCTCCAAAACTGCAGCTCTTGTGGGGAGTTCCCGGTCTGCAGTGGTCAGTATCTACCAAAAGTGGTCCAAGGAAGGAACAGCGGTGAACCGGCGACAGGGTCATGGGCGGCCAAGGCTCATTGATGCACGTGGGGAACAAATGCTGGCCCATTTGGTCCGATCCAACAGACGAGCTACTGTAGCTCAGATTGCTCAAGAAGTTAATGCTGGTTCTGACAGAAAGGTGTCAAAATACACAGTGCATCACAGTTTGTTGCGTATGGGGCTGCATAGCCGCAGACCAGTCAGAGTGCCCATGCTGACCCCTGTCCACCTCTGAAAGCGGCAACAGTGGGCACGTGAGCACCAGAACTGGACCATGGACCAATGGAAGAAGGTGGCCTGGTCTGATGAATCACATTTTCTTTTACATCACATGGATGGACGGGTGCGTGTGCGTCGCTTACCTGGGGAAACACATGGCACCAGTATGCTCTATGGGAAGAAGGCAAGCTGGCGGAGGCAGTGTGATGCTTTGGGCAATGTTCTGCTGGGAAACCTTGGGTCCTGCCATCCATGTGGATGTTACTTTGACACGTACCACCTACCTAAGCATTGTTGCAGACCATGTACACCCTTTCATGGAAACGGTATTGCCTGGTGGCTGTGGCCTCTTTCAGCAGGATAATGCACCCTGCCACAAAGCAAAAATTGTTCAGGAATGGTTTGAGGAGCACAACAATGAGTTTAAGGTGTTGACTTGGCCTCCAAATTCCCCAGATCTTAATCCAATTGAGCATCTGTGGGATGTGCTGAACAAACAAGTCAGATCCATGGAGGCCCCACCTCGCAACTTACAGGACTTAAAGGATCTGCTGCTAACATCTTGGTGCCAGATAYCACAGCACACCTTCAGAGKTCTAGTGGAGTCCATGCCTCGACGGGTCAGGGCTGTTTTGGCAGCAAAAGGGGGACCAACACAATATTAGGAAGGTGGTCATAATGTTTTGCCTGATCGGTGTATATACATATATACACACACACACACACACATACATACATATAAACGACACAATTGTTTAAAAAAAATGTAATGGAACATTACACGTTTATTAAAAGAGGGAGGGAACTATATGTGTGAAAATGTTAACATGAAACAGAAGGCAGGTTATCAAAGACGTGTTCTCTTTCTAATGAGGCAGTGAGGCAATAACTGGTGGGACATACCGCTCTGGGCCACTGCTGTCTGGGACTGATACACTGGCATTGTACTGCATTGGTCGTGGAGGTTGGCATTGGGCAAGGACATTCAATCACATGATGTCAAGTAAGGTGCCCATTTAAGGAGGGACACGTTTATGGGCAGGGCCAACCGGGGTGGCAGGTGGGCGGGCGTTCAGGGGCGGAGGTTGGGCCAACATCAAGGTGGGCAACGCAGAAGGGGCAAGTCGATCCAGTACATGGGCAACAGAGGAAGGTGGCCAAAAACAAAAAGTAAAGGAGAGGGAAGAGGGGGAAAAGGAATACATTTTTAATTGAATACAAGGCCATACTCATTAATCTACTGTCCACAAATGTTTTTCAAGAGACTTGGCATAGAGCAGAAAAAAGGACTGGACAGATCTGTAGAACCAAAAGACAACAAGAGTCTCAAGAGTCAAGACATCTGTAATTGGGTTTTTAAGGTGCCCAAAGAACACTTTTAAGAACATGAGGTTGAGAAGTACCTCCCCTATTAATTTGCAGATATAAAGTATCTGCAATACAGACCCATTCAGAGAGCTTGTTTGTGCAAATGAGCCAACCTATAACTACAAAATGGAAGCTCTGCCCTCAGGTTCAAATGTTTCGTTTTGATTTTAATGGATGGATTGGTGTCATGGGTTTTGATCTGAGGGATTTCAAATCTAATTTGTGCTTTTGGCTGATACAAGGTGATTATGCTTGTGAAAAATACAGTTGACCAAAGAAATTGATGTCAAAAATCTTGTTAAAATTTGACCATTACAAAACAAAAATTTGAAAGCATGCAGCAACATTTTGATACTCACATCTGTGCGCAAAGCTTTAATGTTCTTGCCCCCTTTTCCAATAACAGCCCCTGCATTCTGAAAACGTAGAATGAGGAAATGCTGTGAAAATACAATACATTTATTCATGAGGTCTCCTCTTTGAGGAAGTGACTGTAACAACTCACTTTGCTTTGGAGAAGCACCCTGAGTTCCACCATTTCATCAGTGTTGCGAGAGCGTTTGAATGCCTGCTCCTCATCCATGTCCTCAGCAGGGCGCTTGCCTGAGGAAACAAAATTGTGGCATGCAAGACTCAACAACAATAAAACATTCCTGTTTATCAGATTGCTTGTTCCGAGAATGTCATCATGGAACTCGAATTATATCCAAGCTAGAAGTTCTCATGAAATTTGAAGTCCCAAAGAAAACTTAATTGTTCCACAACCAGCATTTGTATGGAGGTCTGCCCTAAAGTTCAGATGTTTTGTTTTGAATTTAATTGCATGGGTGGTGCTTTTAGCTGATACAGCTGAAATGTGTAGGAAAACAACCGTTGGGCAAATGGAACTAAAAATCAGCATTTGTGCAGGAGAACAATGTTTATTTAAAAAAAAAATCAGGTTTGCCATCAAAACGACATCAAGGGCCAGTAGCCTCCTCTATAAAAACATGCATATAATCAACACAAATGCCAAGGCAGCAATTTCTTGAGCATTCCTATGCACAATTTACAAAACATCAATATAAAATGAAAAATTGTAAGAACATTTTTACATTCCAAATTTCTGCCCTGCTAAATGTACATTTGTTACCAATTTATAGTGTATGATAAAATTTGTTACAGCAACTTTACAGAATTATGTAATATAAAGACCATACTTTACCGTTAGTGTCAGTGTTACTGAATGTGGTCTCTTCTTCCTTCAGCTCAAATTCTGTCTCCATTGTCTTCAGCCAGCAGTGAAACTGAATAGGCTGTCTCTGAGAGACACAGAAAGTGCACAAAATTTTACAACACATTAGAATCACACTGGGGACGGTGGGGTCTTAAAATGTAGTACGTACGACACTTTAGCATATTGAAGGAATTTTGAGCATGCTACCCTTACAAAAGTCAAGCAGTATACAGTGAAGAACAAGACAGTAACACAATTGTCCTTTAAAAAGCTATATAATAACAGTGATGACTGATTACCAGTTATTTGTCACGGACTTCACACGGTATTCCAATGGCACTAGTAAGGTGCGTAACCAGGTACATGCTAAATTGCCACGGTACAAGTGTATAAACGACGATAAAACCATTTAAATGTTTGCTGTATTATTCTTTTTTTTTTCAGAATTTCAACAGAAACCGGATGTCCAAGAAAAGAAACACGTTAGATTTCTATGCTTTGTGGGACTTTCCTTAGACGAAATTTCCTTTAATTATATATCAATATTAATGTAAGAAAAGTGCAAAATAGTACATAATGTAGTGCAGTTTATTCCCATGGACTAAATTGTACTTTGCTTGTATTAAAAATACAATAAATATAAATATATATATATATATATATATAAGAACTGGTAAGAGCTATCAAGGCCCACTGCTTCAAAATGGTGCGCCTGTAGCACTTTGCCTGCTAGCCTTACAGTTATCTTCACAGTATAAGCCATCATCAATCAACGACACATCTGAATTTAAAAAAAAAAAAAACACACTTCCGATTTTTGCGGACTACAAAAACACTAGAAGTGATCGTTTTGTCTGGGGATTTATAGGCACAAAATGTTTTGTTTAGTCCATTTTCTGAACATTTTATATACAGCTGGTTGTGTAAGACTTGGTCTCCGTCGACAGCACCGAAAATTAACTGACCGCCTGACTGATAACTGCTGACTCCTGTCTGCAGGAAACTCACTCCATTTTGAGAATTGATCATCTTAGAGAGCTAACTGGCTAATTTACAGCAGAGCGACGCATGCACTGAACTAAAAATGCAGTGATCTCGATATCTTTGATATTTATTACTCCCGGAATTAAGTGTAAGGTTTGAAGCTGTGACGTATTGAACCTGGCAGTGATACTGAAGTTATAAAACAAACCTGCAAATAACCTCTCGCCTCTCCGTCACACCAATTTTCAGCCAAAATTTCTGCGCCCTCTACCTTGATTTAATTGTGGGTTCGCGTGCATTTTTGTGTTTTGTGATTGGCTGTAACGGAACATACACTTGCATCGCTATTGGTTGGAAAGAATGTCAATATATAAACAAACCGTGTAATTGGATAAGGTGGCTGTCAGTAAAGTAATGTTGCGCCGCCTCTTGACTGTGGTTAACGTTTTAATCGACATCGCCATAGCAACTGAGAAGCGCTGTTCTGTCATTATTCTGCGCTGTATTCAGCTTGATATCACATAAATTAAAAGAGAGATTTATTATTAGCGACATGTTGGTTGGAAAACTGGATCACAGATTTTTTCCAGTATTGTTATACATGGTGTAAAGTAGGTTCTATAGCTGTATGTGGTTTGGAACATTAAAACATAAAAAATATAAAAATATGAAAAAAGTTAAAAAAAAGTAAAACTGGCATTAATTGGTAAGAATACAGAACTTATCCTCTAATTTATAAAATCTAATTTCTTTATGATAAGTGACAGTTTAGTGGTGGGAACGTAATTGTCTATATCAAACACCCTGCCCACCCCAACACAAAACACCTCCTGGCGCACATTTATTTACTGACAGGAATTACATTTACATTTATTTTTTAATAAATGCAAAAAAAAAAATGTATTCTGTTAATGTGAGTATCAGTTAATCAGAGAATTTACCTCAAGTTATCAACAAATAAACCCTTTTAATTCTTTACTTTAAACTTTCATCTTCAAACATGCAAGGTTTTACAATCATAGATCTTTGGCAAGAGCAGGCTCTAATTTTTTTCAAAATTGATGAACAAATAACAGGAGCAAAATAAAAACTTATAACTTTGGCGTTATAACTTTGTCTCACAATCATTGTGATCAACCCAAACCTCCAACCATATTTCCAAAGAATTATATAAATAAATAAATGAAATTATACTCAATGAATGCGGAAGATACGAAACACTTCCTGTTCCATATATTACCATAAATTGTTTGCATTGGCATGACAACACCATTTAAAATATCAACAATGTGTTCACAGTTAAGCATTTTCAATATCTCTTCTTCTGTCCAACCCAGAAACGACCTGGTTAAATTTAAAAAGGACTCTTTAAAACGCTGTTTAAGTGACATACTTCCTTCTGTCAGTTGGTGGCGCTATGACTATGACTTAAAATAGCCACCTCTATGTCATCAGTCCCTAGGACCAAACATACAGCTCAGGTTTCAATGAAATGCTCAATTCACTCAATGCATGCAGCAGATACGAGCCACTTCCTGTTTCTATTGTTTGCTATAAATTTATTGCTTTGCCATAGCAACATCGTTTGAGATATAAAAAATCCCTTTGCAAATTGAGTGTCTTCAATGTCTTGGCATAATATTTGCCAAATCCCATAAATCCCCAAGGAGAAGTATTTAAAAATTCAGAGCCTGGAATTGACAAAAATCCACATACATAGTTGACCAGCCTGATGAGAATAATACATGCGCCAAGTGTGGTGACTGTAGGCAAAACTAACCCCATTACTTTAGTCAGAAAGGAGCCCCCCCATTATGCCCATCTTTAAGGTTAAACTCTTAATTTATATAGCGCTTTTTACAATGTTACATTGTTCCAAAGCAGCTTTACGCATAATCCTGAGATATATTAAAAAAAAACGAAATTAGAAAAATTATCAGACATGTTCAACACATAATGCATGGTATTTTTGCAAATAGTAAGTGCAAGATGTATCTTAAAAAAAAAGTTATGGATACTATGTTTATAGTTGTTATATGAATTCAGACCATTTGAATAAATGGAAATGCATTAGAAATACCTGTCATTATGTGCAAAAGCCTTTCTTAGTGGTCTATAAGAGGGTAATGTTGTAAGTAAGGCGACACTCGAGCGTGTTTGTAGAATCCAAACGCGGGTTTATTAAAAAATCCAAAACACAAAACAAGAATCAAAACGTAAAACAGGTAGGGGTCAGGGCAGGCAGCAAACAATCAAACAACGTGAAGCAGGCAATGGTCAAAACACAATAGCAGAATAGAAGCCCGGCAAACAATCCAAAAGGGGCAATCCAAAAATATGTGAATCAGGTAAACAGGCAGAAACATACACAGGCTAAACAGACAAGGAATAAACACTCAGTAAGCAGTGAAATTACTGGCAATACTTCGCCATGAAGCTGAGCATGTGCTCAGCTTAAATAGTGCCAAACAGGAAATGGCAAAAACAGGAAACAGGAAGCAGAGGGAGCAAACAGTCAGTGTTCTGGTGAGGGCTCCCTCTGCTGACGGGGAGGAACAGGGCATGTCATTACAAATGTATTCGGCCTGCCAACAAAAGCAGTATTTACTTCCGAGACTATGCAACATGTAGTCAGTTAACATGATAGGTATCATATTAGAAAAAAATGGAGAAAAAAACCATGGGAAAACCAGGCTCAACTGGGAGGGTTCTCCTCTGGCATGTTAAAGCTGCAATTTGTAATTTTCCTGCAGCGCTGGTAATAATGATTTTTAACTATATTGATTTAAAACTGTTGGTTCTGATTTTGTGACAAGCACATGGTGGAATGTTACAAACAGAAGCATAACGTTACTAATTGCAGCTGTAACATCTCACTGCTGACAAAGCAGAGAACAAATATAGAATGTAGCTAGTCTGTTACAGAGGAGACTCCTGCACCGCCTCCTCTGCACCACCAGAGGGAACTGTCTCCCGAATATTAATTGGACTTCCATTCGAACTACAATTCTCATAATGCCATCAGGCCCTGACAAAGCTGACTACAGGACCTTGGGGAAATGAAAGACAGACTTAGTGAGAGCCAACACATCTGTTCTAATGGGAAGTGCCCCCAGTTCTGGTTTATCTAATTAATGCAGCCTAATAGTCGCTTAAGGGATTTGAGTTATAAATCCATAAGACTATGTGTAGGCTAGATTAAAGAGGCGAGTCCTCAATCTAGATTTAAACTGACATAGTGTATCTGCCTCTCGGACAACACTGGGTAGACTTTTCTACCCAGAGTCTGGGTGCCAAATATGAAAAAGATCTACCACCTGCCCTTGATTTTGAAATTTTGGGTATTATCAACTAGCCAGAAGTTTCTGATTGCAGTGAACAGATGGACTGTAATAAGAGGAGCTCACTTAGGTACAGAGCCGCTAAACCATTCAGGGTCTTGTAGGTGATCAGCAGAATTTTAAAGTATATACATATTTAATAGGCAGCCAGTGCTTTGACAGAATCGGGCTAATGTGGTCATACTTGCATACTTGTTCGTTCTCGTAAGGACTCTGGCTGCTGCATTTTGGACTAACTGGAATTTTTTTATTAAACCTGCAGGGCATCCACCTAATAAGGCATTGCAATAATCAAGCTGTCACGGGTGATCGCCAAAAGCAAGAGCGAAACAACGTGGAATCCAATCAAAAGTATTTAATAAAGACAATCCACAAAACCATACAGTTCAACAAGGCATGAACATACAAACACCCAACGTAACTTCAATACCAGACAAGGACACACTAAACAGGAACCAACTTATATAAGTTGGTTATATAACACACTATTTACAAGGACTAAATACAAACAGGTGACACTCATTACACTTAACAGACAGGAATTCCAAATATGGGCATGCACATAGAAAAACAGATGGAAACAGACAGTCCTTGGAGGAGGCTTCGGTGGAGGTCGGACTTCTGGGAGGGGGACCAACAGAGTCCAGAGGGGTGACGGGGGAAGAGCCAGGAGGAAACAGGAGGGATCCGGAACAGGAGGAGCTAGGCATGACCCAGGCCACAGCCATGATGGTGGTCCACGGTGGAGCCGACAGAGGGAGGAGCCATGGAGGAAGAGCGGACGGCTCCTGAGGGGCAGACCGACGGAGGCTGAGCAGGTGGACGTGGAGCCCGAGGCAGAGACGGAAAGATGATAATTCCAGGTGACAACGAGGATCCGGAGGGCCAAGGCGGAGCAGGTGCAAAAGAGGACTGCGGTGGAGCCGGAGAGATGGAGGAGCCTGACAGAGCCGGTGGGAAGGAGAGACAAGGCATAGATGGAGGAGTGTAATCCTGAGGCGAAGCATGGTTGACAACAGACCAAGGCAAAGCTGGAGGGACGAGAAAGCCCGGTGGAGCTAGTGGACTGATGGGCCAGGGTGTAGATGAGGGAGCTTGGTGGCATGGCGGAGCTGCAGGGTCAAAGGGCCAAGGCGGAGTCCAGGATTCAGAGACAGGAGGCGAAGATGAGGGATCCTCCAGCCATGGCGCCATTGGTAGCTGGCAGACCTGCAGCTCAGCCACCACACAGATAGGCTCCCCCTGCTCCAGCAGAAGGATGAGGAAGGACGGGTCATCCATAACAAAGTAGACAAAACAGACACTGGACAAAAACAAAAAAATAAATAATGATCGCCAAAAGCAAGAGCGAAACAACGTATAATTCAATCAAAAGTATTTAATAAAGATAATCCACAAAACGATATAGGTCAACAAGGCATGGACAGGCAGGACTTAACTTCAATACCAGACAAGGACACACTAAACAGGAATCAACTTATAAAACACACTAATTACAAGGACTAAATACAAACAGGTGACACTCATTACACTTAACAGACAGGAATTTCAAATATTGGCATGCACATGGGAGAAACCAAACAGACGGTCCGACAGGGGTGTTACACAAGTCTTGAAGTCATTAATGCATGAATTTAATTTTCTGTGTTTGACATATAGAATATGTGTCGTAGTTTTGAAATATTTTTAAGGTGAAAAATGCAGTTTTACAAATATTGAAAATGTGGTTTTCAAAAGACAAATTGCTATAGAAAAGGACACCCATATTCTTTACCAGGCTTTATAGTGCATTCATTAAGGCTAAAACAGTATTATAGGTTGTTTGGTGTGGAGGATTTTGGTCCAATAATTAAAACTTTTGTTTTTGTCTGAATTTAGTAGTAGAAAGTCATCCAAGTTTCAATATCGACTATACATTCAGTCTTCACCATGAAGAAATATACAGCCAAGTATCACCAGCATAACAATGAAAATTGTTAAATATAAATATAATAAATATGATATTATATAATAATAATTACTCCCAAAGGTAGCATGTACAGGGTGAAAAGTAAAGGCCCAAGCACTGAGACCTGTGGCACTCCATACTGAACTTGTGATTGATATAGTAAGTAGTTTTTATTTATAGAGCACATTTAAATTCAGCATTACACTGACCAAAGTGCTGAACAAAACCAATACAACAATAAAATCGACAACAATGACAACAATACACAAAAAATGAAAAGCCCAGAAAAGCAAGAGAATACAAATGTGTCTTTAGTCTAGATATGACATCTTTTTACTTACAGCAACTGTAATCAGTCAGATAAATATGACTTAAACCATGCCAGTACAGGGCTGCTGTCCTTTATCTTCTTTAAGTGTAGGAGAGCAACTTTGTCTAAGGTGTTGGAAAAGAGGGAGTTAATGTTTTCTGTTGCACTATCAAGGTTTTCAAAGTTATCTGTTGTGCTAAGAAATTGAGACAGTTGAGGCAAATTGTTGATAAAACATCCTTTAGTGGCAGAAGTTCAAAGTCAAAGTGGAGTTTATTGTCATTTCACCCATATACAAGTACACAGTGAAACGAAACAACGTTTCTCCAGGAACAAAGTGCTGCAGTACAACACAGAACACAAACTAAAAAGTCAATACAAAAACTAGAATGTACAAGGTATATACACAAAACTCTATTTACATAAAGTGCACAAAGTGCAAACAGACAGCACAAGACAGTAACGCAGACCAGTATACAGTTTTATACAAAAGTGATTGCAGTGCTTTTTACAGTTCAATACAACAGTGATTGCAGTGATTTTTACAGTTCTATACAAAAGTGAATGCAGTGATTTAAGTAATGACAGTGCAAGTATTAAAAGTAATAAAAATAGTGCAATGGTAGTGGTGTAATATACAATAAGTTATTTTGTGTTTAGGAGTCTGATGGCATGGGGGAAAAAACTGTTGCTGGTCGTGAGGGACCGAATGCTTCGGTACCGTTTACCAGATGGCAGGAGGGTGAAAAGTGTGTGTGAGGGGTGTGTGGGGTCATCCACAATGCTGGTAGCTTTGCGGATGCAGCGTGAGGTGTAAATGTCTGTGATAGAGGGAAGAGAGACCCCGATGATCTTTTCAGCTGTTCTCACTATCCGCTGCAGGGTCTTGCGGTCCGAGACGGTGCAATTCCCAAACCAGGCGGTGATGCAGCTGCTCAGGATGCTCTTGATTGTCCCTCTGTAGAACACTGTGAGGATGTGTTATGTGTTGTGGGTGGGAGATGTGCTTTTCTCAGCCTTCTCAGAAAGTACAGGCGCTGCTGGGCTCTTTTTGCTCTGGAACGGGTGTTGAGCGACCAGGTGAGGTTCTCCGTCAGGTGAACGGCAAGAAACTTGGTGCTCTTTACGATCTGCACAAGGGAGTCGCCGATGTTCAACGGAGAGTGGTCTCTCTGTGCTCTTCTGAAGTCAACGACCATCTCTTTAGTTTTGTCCACATTTAGAGACAGGTTGTTGGCTCTACACCAGTCCGTTAGCTGTTTCACCTCTCTGTATGCTGATTTGTCGTTTTTGCTGATGAGACCCACCCTGGTCGTGTCATTGGCGAACTTGATGATGTGGTTCGAGCTGTGCATTGCTACACAGTCGTGAGTCAGCAAAGTGAACAGCAATGGACTGAGCACACAGCCCTGAGGGGCCCCAGTGCTCAGTGTCTTGGTGCTGGAGGTGCTGTTCCCGATCCGGACTGACTGAGGTCTCCCAGTCAGGAAGTCCAAGATCCAGTTGCAGAGAGAGGTGTTCAGGCCCAGCAGGTTTTTAGTCAGGTGCTGAGGGATGATGGTGTTGAATGCTGAACTGAAGTCTATGAACAGCATTCGAACATATGTGTTTGTATTGTCCAGGTGGGTGAGGGCCAGATGGAGGGTCGTGTTTATGGCGTCATCTGTTGAGCGGTTGGGATGGTAAGCGAATTGCAGGGGGTCTAGTAAGGGGGGCAGCAGGGTCTTAATGTGCCTCAAGACGAGCCTCTCGAAGCACTTCATGACAGGCATAAGTGCAACGGGATGGCAGTCGTTGAGGCAGGACACTGGAGACTTCTTTGGCACGGGGACGATGGTAGTGGCCTTGAAGCACGTTGGAACTATGGTGCTGCTCAGAGAGATGTTGAAGATGTCTGTGAAAACATCTGCCAGTTGGTCTGCACATCCTCTGAGCACCCTACCAGGAATGTTGTCTGGTCCAGCAGCCTTTCGCAGGGTTAACTCTGTGTAGAGTCTACCTTACGTCGGCCGTGGTTAGACACAGCACCTGGTCGTTGGGGGAAGGGGTGGTCTTCCTCGCTGTTACACCGTTTTGTGCCTCAAAACGAGCGTAGAAGTCGTTCAGCGCATCTGGAAGGGAGGCATCACTGTCACAGGCAGGTGGTGTTGACCTGTAGATGGTAATGGCCTGGATGCCCTGCCACATGCGTCGCATGTCTCTGCTGGTCGTGAAGTGGCTGTGGATTCTCTAAACATGTGCACGCTTTGCCTGTCTGAAGGCCCGGGACAGTTTGGCCCTCGCTGTTCTTAGGGCCGCATGGTCGCCTGCCCTGAAGGCGGAGTCTCGGGTCCTCAGTAGCGCACGCACCTCTGCAGTCATCCACGGCTTCTGTTTGGAGCGTGTGGTGATGGTCTTGGAGGTGGTGACGTCATCAATGCACTTGCTGATATAGCTGGTCACTGATGTCGCATATTCCTCCAAGTTAGTGGAGTCGCCGTCAGTTGCTGCTTCCCTAAACATATGCCAGTCAGTGTGCTCAAAGCCGTCCTAAAGAGCAGAGATGGCTCCTGCCGGCCAGGTTTTCACCTGCTTTCGATCATCTGACGAGCAGTCTGTATGCTGGAATTAGCATAACAGAGATGTGGTCTGAGTAGCCAAGGTGGGGGCGGGGCTCCGCCCGGTACGCACTGGGGATGTTTGTGTAAATAGCAGCATTTTGTATCCGGAGTGGCCGCTGTGTGCTACTGCCGTGCCGACATCATGGATCATTACTAGTACATTGTCAGACAAGTTATTGTTCTACTGTATTTGTAGCATAGAGCTGATTATGCAATCATGGGTAAATGTATTAAACAAGACACTCTGCTGCAGGATATTAATGTCATCAACATTTACACCAAAAGACAGTATTAAACTAACTGGGGCCCACAGTATTATGGGCTCCAGTTAGTCAAGTGTTAGTAGTATTTATAACTAGACTATGAGCCAGATTTCTAGATAAAAGAGCGGCCCCACTACAGAAGGAATGGAGGCTATCTTTTTTTAACAGGTCTGCCCTACCCCAAAAACTTCTTTATTATTCTCTGAGCACCACTTAGACATCCAGCCATTTACTGATGACAATCTGCTATATATTTTGTCACCACGATAAGCAGGGAAGGGGCCAGGGCACATTACAGTGTCTGACAATGTACTAGCAAGTTTACAAACCTCTTACTAATATTATAATATTATCTTTAGTGATCTCCGACTGATGAGCATCATTTGAACATCATTTGTAATTACGTGTATAATAAACATACTGAATTTACGTTTAGATTTAGCCAGCACGTTTAAATTTGCTTTGAAATTAGCTTTGGGCCTAAATCATTCACACATCAAAATTCTGCTCTAAAGCCATATCACTCTTATTATCCTTGAGTAAAGTTTGGATGTATGTCTCTAATTCTGAAATCTTCTCAGTCAGCCTAGCTATTTCCTTGCTTTTATCACATGTGAAACCCTCCGTACTGACAAAGGAGGCTACACTAAACATGTGGCAAATAGTGCTTGTGTCACGAACTACATTACCCACAGGTGGTGGCCATTATACTCATTTGGATCTCCCTGTGTGTGAGCAATCGTTACAGAAGACTTCACCGCCAAACGATCCAGCAGTTTACCCACCATGGCCTGAGAACCCACCTGCTCAAGCTCCAGGCCCATTTTTCGACCCGGAGCATATGAACCGTTTACTGGCCATGATGGAGGCACTCAGGCAGGCCTTGCAGGAGTCCAACGCCGCCTTCGACGCCCTCATGGTTCTGCGCAGCTCCCGGCCGGAGGTCCCAGTGCCCGAGCCCGCTCCGGAGGTCCCAGTGCCCGGGCCCGTTCCGGAGGTTCCTGAAGCTGAGGCCAACCAAGCATCACCATATCGGCGGCAGGAGCAGACGTCCGAGATGGTGGTGGACATCGTGGAGGAGGAAAGTTGTGCTCGCCGCAAGAGCACTGAGGGTGAGCTCTTTCCGGTGTCTGTTAATTCTGTTATTTTGGGGTTGGAGTAGGCGCTCCCACCCACCCTCCCTGTTTTGCAGACACCGGCCACATCGCTGAGATCAGCCGTCATGCCCTCCGCTCACCCTCAGGACAACACCTGCACGGTGGCTGAGCTGCGGTCCTTCCAGCCTCTGCCAGCGCTGCGGCCGGAGGATCCCTCTGCTTCCCCTCCGATCCGAGAATCCTGGTCTCTGCCCCAGCCCGTGGACTTTGCTCAGCCACCTAGCTCCCTCGTCTCCACCCTGTCCCGTCACTCCGCCAGCTCCACCAGGATTCTTCGTCCTCCATGCTCCGCTCCGGTCTGCCGTCGACCTTCCCGCACCTCTGGATTCTACTCCTCCGGCTTCACCTCGTCCCGCCATCCCACCTGCTTGGTCCGACTCCTCTATCCCTCCGACTCAACCTCGTCCTCCGTCGCACCGGCTCCACCGCGTCCCTCCGGATCCAGGCCTCTGCTTCAGTCTGCCACAGGTGGTGGCCATTATACTCATTAAAGACTAAATATAAGCTCACCTTTGCTGCTGCTCTGGGCGAAGTCTCGTTTTGCCCCAGCTAACGTCTCTGAGCATTCTCTCCTGTGGTTTCTGGATTTCTGGTTTGTGTTTTTGGACTGCCTCTCGTTATTGACTGTTAGCCGCCTGCCCCTGGACTTTCGCCTGTGTTTTGAATTTCGCATTTTGCCTTCCGCCTGCCCTGATCTGTGTTTGCCTTATCGTTTACATTTTGGACTACCTTTGTTGTACCTGTTTGCTGGTTTTGACCTCTGCCTGTTTGTTTACTCTGTTGCTAATAAAATGCTGCATTTGGATCTCCGTGTGTGAGCAATCGTTACAGCTTGTAACAATAACAGGAGAATATGCCATGACTTACCGTGTTTGTTGATTTATTTTGATTTACCACAATTGTTTAATGAGCTCTAAAAATATAAAAACGCAGGAGAGAAAGACACAGAAGACAAGCTAACAGGCTGCGTTATCCAGTGAGTAAAGTAACAGTAAAAAGCTAGTTGTATTTGACTAATTTAATATGGTGTAATCATAGTTTAATATGGCTTGAAAAAGCCTATGATGTTAACACATTTTAGCATTAATTAGCATGATGTTAGCATTTTAACATAAATTAGCATTATGCTAACTCATTTTAGCATGATGCTAGCACAGTTTAACATGCTAGTACGTGCTAACATGTTAAACATGATGCTGTTTTAACATCATGCTAACACATTTTAACATCAATTAGCATGATGCTAATATGTTTTAACATGATGCTAACATGTTTCAGTATGATACTAGCATGTTTTTGTCTGGTTGGTCATGTGGGAGAGGTCATGGCATAGGGAGAGGTAACTCACAGGTATTGTCCTCAAGGGAACGTTCTCCCAGATTGAGGTCATGTTATCTGTCACTGTGTTGTGGGAGTAATCTAATGAAACACAAGAAACACAAATAACAAACTCAGGAACACAGGAGAACTCTAAAACACCATAATCAAAACATAGACTCAAGGACAACATCAACGAGGACTAAACAAGAACTAAACTAAAACAAGTACAAAATAATAGACAAGGGCAAACACAAAAACTAAAACAAGTGAGATCAGAAACCAAGGAAACTAATGAGAACTCAATAAGTAACAGTGGGACCAAACAAGGGACTAATTAAAGTATTAATCAGCTAAGAGGAACTAGAAACAGAATATGTGGAAAAGAGGCAAAAACAGAACATGAATGTGACATTTATATAAAATACAAAAAATATTAGTTTGTAATCAGTAAACAGGGTAAACTAATACGTTACATTCCTAGCTACTTTTAAAATAGCATGAAAAATAAAGAAAAGATTGATCCTAGCTTTAAGAGATCCAGAATTTATCTTCATGCATCTACAACTTCAAAATTATTAACCATAAAATTGACGCGTTTAGTTTTTTTTGTGTTTGTGTGTTTTCAGTTTCCTTTGTTTCCTGTTAATTCAGTCATTATCTTATTAATTAGTTCTTCATTACGTAGCTCCTCCTCCATTGTCTTGGTTATTAATTGTTTTCACCTGTTTGTAGTTTAGTTTTTCTCTGTATATGTAAGTCCTTGTTTGCATTTGGGTCCTTGTTTGCACATGGGTGTTTGTGGTCTCCTGAGGTCCTGTTACTAAAAGTGTATTTTGAGATTATCTTCCTGTTCTCTTGGACTTATCCTATAAAATCAATCCATTACAGACTTAAATGAGGATATATGGATATCACCAGCCATTTGCCTCCTCCTGGAGCAGGGGGAGCAATCCCTCAAGGACTACGCTAAAGACTTTCTTGATCTGGCGTGCCTAACTCGCTATCAATCCACTAGACAGTGAGTGGTCCTAGTGATGGCCCTGAGGGAGTCTGTGAATGTCAGTTTCCCCTCACAGCCTGTGAGGCACAGAAGGATCTCAGCATGATGCCTGAGCCATTCACAGAGCCTGAGGCAGTGCCCACCATGGACCAGTATTCATCCCAAGCCCGGAACTCATCCTTCGTCTCATTGTCTCGGCCCTCCTGCTCCACCAGGTCCCTTTTTTCCCTGGGCTCCACTTTGATCTTCACACTCTCGGCTTTGCCTGGGTCTCTACCTGTTCCAACTCCATTGATTGGCCCCCCTGGCTGGAAGTCCCACCAGATCTCTGCCACGGCTGCTCTCTGTCAGCTCTTCTTGGCTAGCCCCACCCCCCTTGTTAATTTAAATATTAATGAAACTAATTAAAGTACTAATTAGAGTATTAGAGAAACTAATTATAAAGTGTCCAGCTATAATTAAATGAGCATTTGGAAAGCACTTTTGTATAATAGTCAGTGAGGTCCTCAAATGTTTAAACATGGATACATGTTCTACCCTCATTAGATCAAAGATATTCTAAAATGTCACCTTAAAACTCATATTAAAGTAACAACGGAACAATAAACACATGATTCATATACAGTAAATTAATGACATTCTTAAAAAGAGTAATGCTGTACAATAAAAACTAATGCTTACTATTTCATACAACCTCTTAAACCCCTAACATAAAGACGCTTAACTAAAAGAAAACCCCAAAAAATACACAACTAATCTTAAATGTAGTGCAACAACCAGCTGAACGCAACAGAACCTGACTTTGTCTTAAAGTTAACTTTTACCTACAATAGGGTAGGCAGTGATTAATCAAACAAACATATTTAACATTGTAAGAATATGAAGCTGTATTATTGTTGTCAAGACACTTTAGACATTTTCTGTCCATCAACGAACACTAATGGCCTCAAGAAAAGTTTTCTTACCCACTTTCCTCATTTTAACGCAATCGTAAATCATTCAATCAAAGTGATTTAACTAATTATAGTAATACAATCAAAATCTTCATAATTTTGATCTGGCAGCAGTATGTGGAGTGATCAAGCTTCTAAAATGCGCAAACAATTAATTCAATTAAGCGTTATCCTTCGCCGCCTTTCAGACATGATCTCGGAGTAAAGGCATGGAAAATCTTATGATACTTTGGTGATAAACATCCTGACTCTGTTTCCCGACTCGATGTAACACGTCAAATGTTAAGATGAGGTCAGGTGCCACATGCTTATCCAGACTACCCAGAACAATCGAATGATGATCCTCATATCCCGTTCAATTTTAAACACCAACACCTACTGTAACATTCAAACTCCTTAATCCACAACTTTACTTCCTTGTCTGAGGATAGAAACTCCTCAACATCACAAAGCAGCTTTTACACCACTGCAGACAGGTTTTGTTGTATATTTAGTTTTCAATAGAGACAAGCTTTTGAAATATAGCATCTTGCAATGCTTGAATCGCACTCAGAATATCCAATATACTCCCGCTTGCTTTGGTCATCTTTTTCTTATTGTGTCATTATACAAGTAGACTGTGACGACTTGTATAATGTTGTATTTGTCCCGCCCCTCCTGTACTGTGATTGGATGGCTGGATAAAAAGTGACATTGATAAGCGCAGCCTATCCAAAGTTTAACATTTGTCGACTCTCTGTGACTGGAAAATAACACATGAGTGATGAATGCGAAATAACTCTCAGTGTCTCGCCAGCTACTGATGTTTTTAAAAAAATGCGGTGCTCTCACTGCAAACAATTAAAAAAAAACTATGCTGGCAGCTTTGACGGACACAGTCCTTTTTCCATGTCCTTTTAAGCTGCACAAATCCTTTCTGACTTTATGGATGCAAATGTTAAGAAAATTGAATCTTATTTCATATCTTACACATATATTACATATATCTTACCTTTATCATGCTCTTTTACATAAAATAAATTTCTTCTTACTGTAACGTTTGAAAGAGTAAGCTTGGCGACCCCTCGTAAATCTATAGTGATGCCTAGTGGGGGGCTCGACGCCCGGGTTGGGAACCACTGGTCTACAGGGAGAAGAAATACACAGTTGTGCTTGCTGCGCTTGTTGCTCACATGGACCGAATAAAAATGCTTTGCGCAATTTTTGCCTTTGTCGCCCTCTCTTGGTATGACTTATCTTCAACACCTAACGATCCCCATTCCTATCAACGTGCAATCCCGAAAATCGCTAAATTGGCAGCGTAAATGATCGATTATTGCCGATATTCTATCGTTGAAAGCATTTTAATCATATCTTCACGTGTAATTACGGCTGAGGAAGATGCGTTCGGAAATCAATAGGCGCTTGCAGGTACGCGCTGCTGCCTCTTCACACACTCGCACGCACGCAGACACACACACAAACACACACCAGCAAGCGCTGACACACACGCTCTCTTACACACACTGTCTCGCTTGTTTTCTTCCCCAGCGTTGGATGTGAGGCGTCAGCATCAGCACCACAGCCCGTGTACACAATCTGCAGCTGCACGTTTAACCAGCGGTTCTGGAAGAAGAAAACCCTAGATAGCACAACGTTTTTGTCACCCCAAATATTGCGGTGCCGAAAATCCACACTGCGTTATCGTTATCACCTTTCTGCGGAGACAGGAGAAGGCCACTCCATGACTGTCTCGCATCACGCACAACGTCTTTGCGCTTTCCACGGCAGCGGCGTCTCATTCCGCGCCACTAAAATACTCTAAAACATTACACGCCATTTAATTTTTGAATACACCGCATCAAACCTGCTATGATTGCAGGGGTTCGTGGAATGGCTCGCTGGGGATTGTGTTGGGTTTTATTTGGACTGCTGAGGCTCAGCTCGGCTTGTCCTGTATCGTGCTCTTGCAATGCCTCGAGGATCTCATGTATTGATCAAGAACCAGGGATCGACGATTTCCCCGTCTTGGTGCCGGAGTCTGACATGGAAAATATCACAGATATGTAAGTGGGATGTCATAGTGGGAAACAAACTACGAGACGTGTAATACAGCTTCACAGATGAGAGGAAAAAGCTGCATGCGTGTGTTTGCATGTGTTTGTGCGTGCGTGAGGTGTGTGGTTACATTTATCAATTTATTGACAGCCATTTTCGTAGTAAATAAGTCTAGTGCCCTGTTAAGTCTTTAGCGTGTAAAATTATGCACTGCTATTAAATGACATCCGTAACCTTTGCGATTCAGCCACTGTTATGAGCATGTGTGGAGTCTGCTGTAATAATTCAAGACGTACAAATATAATAATAAGCGCTCCTGACATCAAATAACACCATGCAAGCGCGTACAATAGACGCGTAACAGACAATTTATGTCGTGTGTTCGGGCGTGTATGTAGTGAGAGAATGAGAGCGGTTGTAAGGGGTGGGGGCAACGGTAAATAGGCATTAAGTTGGCATAGCAAATCTAAAGGGCCACTATAATATTTTTTCCAAAAATGGCTATTCATGGCATCATTTAGTGGGGCTGCTGACTCACCCCAACTGACTTTTTGTACCAGAATAAGAAACATTATCGGGTAACACAAATAAAATTCATAAATTGCCGTTATAAAGCAATCAGATACAGATCGGTGGATATATAACGTCCTGTTCATAGGAGATTATCTCTGAAGATTTGATCATTTGAGTGCTTGCATTAGACAGCATTAAAAGACTAGTCGACTTGACAGACCGTCAAATTATTCAAATGGCTTGGGGCTGGGAAAATGCGCGTCTAGGCCTGAAATAACGAATACGTCAGCGCATGTTTTATAATAAAATGTCGACTCAACGCGTAATTAAGTATGGTTGTGTATGGGTTAGTTGGGGAGTAGTCTAACGTGTCCGCAGAGCAATAGCATCGGCGCCTACGCAAATATGTCACTCCGTTTCCACGACAACGGCTCACCGGACCCACTCTAGGCATGTGTTCGGTGTAGAGAAATGGCTTGTTCATGCACACCTCTATTAACTTGTTCAAATGGCGATGTTTTGATAAGGGAGTGCAAAATGACGGAGTGACTATTGTGGCTGGCACTGACGATAAATGATTACTGATATATTGATATTTTACTAATTGACCGTATAATATTAACATTGAAACAATTGTTGTTTTTGTACGCCAGTGTTCACTAAAAACCATTGACCATTTTTGGTTAAAACTGGTTCTTAGAAAATATTACCGAAACTTTACTATAGAAAACTATGAACTACCAAAATGTGCCATTGTATTACTGTGTTTTTGATTTGTAATAGAAAATGAAAATACCATGGTATCCTTTGAAATACCCTGTAAATTTAATGGTAAATCGATATGGTTTTATATTCTGTATCTTGTTGTGGGCTTTATCAAAGTACCACTTTTGCAGTATATGCAGCGCATAGGGGCTTTATTTATTACTTAAATTTAAAGGACTATTATACACTCTGTTTTAAGTGACATGCTTCTTTATGCCAGTTGGTGGCACTATGACTGTGACTCACAATAGTAACCTCTATTTCATCAGTCCTCAGGACCAAACATACTCAAGTTTGACTGAAATCATCGAATTCATGATATGATCCACTTCTTGCTTCCAATTTTTTCCAATAAATGTATTGCGTTGCCATGACAACACTGTTTGGGATATCAAAAATCCCTTCAGAATTTATTATTTTTAATGTCTTATAATTTATATGTCTTATAATATTTGCCAAGTTTTGTGACAATCTCATAAATCCCCAAAATTTCATGCCATTTGAAGCATGTTAAGAGCCTCATATACACCTGAAAGTAGTTTTTAAAGTTTGCATTACCATGGCAACATAATTTAAAATATCACAAATCCTTTTAGAGCATTACATAAGCCATGTCTGTGTATTATTATATTATACAGTTATTCTGACTGATATTATCTTGTGTTAACACAGTGACAATAGAAATTTAACCAAAAGTGATTCTCAAGTTCATCTCTACATTATTCTGACCAAGTCTGAAGTGACTTGTGATGCACTTCCTGTTACCAGTTGGTGGCGCTATGACTCACAATAGTCATATCAATGTCATTAGCCCACCACACCAAACATATTTGCAAAAATTGATGTAAATTACTCAATGCATGCTGTAGATTTTAGAGACTTCCTTTTTCCAATAATAAATATATAAATAAATTTACCACCTCGCCATGGCAACACCATTCGAGATATCAAAAATCCCTTTGTAATTTTGAATCTTCAATGTCTTGGCATGATGCTCACCGAGTTTGGTGACAATTACATTGTCATAGCCATTTTCTTATAAAATTCTTACAGAACATTGGGGTCATGAGTCAAACATGCCCACCAAGTTTTGTTTCAGATCGGAATTTGTTAACTTAGTCTAGTAGTTGCTCAAACTTCATTGGTGGCCATGTTTTTCAAGATAACTGAATGTCCTCATAAGAAATCATGATACCTTGAATAAAGATACTGCATGCAAATTTTCTAGTCATTAAGCTAACTTTGGATTAGATATAGTGCTTTCACATTAGTTGCTTTTTTTACATGACCATAGAAGAGATGCCTACATACACTACCGGTCAAAAGTTTGAAAACACTCATTCATTTTCTATTAATATTTTTTTCACATTTTAGAATAATAGTAAATTCCCAACTATGAAATAATACAATGTAACTTTGGGAATTATGCTGTGAGTAATTATCTTGAGAAACTCAATACTACGCCCTTATCGGCTGCTTGTTCTGCATTATTTGGTCCAAACCATTCATTTTAAAAACATTTTTAAAATAAAATTGTAATTTTCTGAAAAACAGAAATTAATATAATGATACAGTTATATTTTACTCTACAATAATAATTTTAAACATTTAAACAAACAGCTTTAGATGAAAAGATTTTTAGAATAATAAGAAACATTTCAGTCAAGTGTTTCCAAACTTTTGACTGGTAGTGTACAGTGAGAGAAAAAATTATTTGATCCCCTGCTGATTTTGTATGTTTGCCCACTGACAAAAAAGTGATCAGTCTATATTTTAATGGTAGGTTTATTTGAACAGTGAGAGACAGAATAACAACAAAAAAATCCAGAAAATCGCATTTTAAAAAAGTTATAAATTGATTTGCATTTTAATGAGTAAAATAAGTATTTGACCCCTTCACAAAACATCACTTAGTACTTGGTGGCAAAACCCCTGTTGACAATCACAGAAGTCAGACGTTTCTTGTAGTTGGCCACCAGGTTTGCACACATCTCAGGAGGGATTTTGTCCCACTCCACTTTGCAGATCCGTGTGTCCTTTGTTGCCTTGGCCGTGTGTTTTGGGTCATTGTCATGCTGGAATACCCATCCACGACCCGTTTTCAATGCCCTGGCTGAGGGAAAAAAGGTTCTCACCCAAGATTTGACGGTACATGGCCCCGTCCATCGTCCCTTTGATCCGGTGCAGTTGTCCTGTCCCCTTAGCAGAAAAACACCCCCAAAGCATAATGTTTCCACCTCCATGTTTGACGGTGGGGATGGTGTTCTTGGGGTCATAGGCAGCATTCCTCCTCCTCCAAACACGACGAGTTGAGTTGATGCCAGAGGGCTCGATTTTGGTCTCATCTGACCACAACACTTTTACCCAGTTCTCTAAATCATTCAGTTGTTCACTGGCAAACTTCAGACAGGCCTGTACATGTGCTTTATTGAGCAGGGAGACCTTGTAGGCACTGCAGGATTTCAGTCCTTCACGGCGTAGTGTGTTACCAATTGTTTTCTTGGTGACTATGGTCCCAGCTGCCTTGAGATCACTGACAAAATCCTCCCGTGTAGTTCTGGGCTGATTCCTCACCGTTCTCATGGTCATTGAAACTCCACGAGGTGAGATCTTGCATGAAGCCTCAGATCGAGGGAGATTGACAGTTATTTTGTGTTTCTTCCATTTGCAAATAATCGCATCAACTGTTGTCACCTCACCAAGCTGCTTGGCGACGGTCTTGTAGCCCATTCCAGCCTTGTGTAGGTCTACAATCTTGTCCTTGACATTCTTGGACAACTCTTTGGTCTTGGCCATGGTGGAGTTTGGAATCTGATTGATTGATTGCTTCTGTGGACAGATGTCTTTTATACAGGTAACAAGCTGAGATTAGGAGCACTCTTTTATACTCTCTTATAAAAGACACATGGGAGCCAGAAATCTTGCTGATTGATAGGGGATCAAATACTTATTTTACTAATTAAAATGCAAATCAATTTATCACTTTTTTTAAATGCGTTTTTCTGGATTTGTTTTTTGTTGTTCTGTCTCTCACTGTTCAAATAAACCTACCATTAAAATCATAGACTGATCATTTCTTTGTCAGTGGGCAAACGTACAAAATCAGCAGGGGATCAAATAATTTTTTCCCTCACTGTATGTGTAACAAGTTTGATGACCAAATCTCTTTCCCCTCCTGAGTTACAGCGTAACCAAAAAGTTGCCCCACCCACTTCAAACGTTTTAGCAATTGTAAATCACAATCATAGCGCCACCAAATGGCAGAAGAAGGCATGTCACCTAAAACATAGTTTAACATAGTCCTTTAAATTTATCCAAGTCGCTTCATAGAAAAAAATAAAATCATGAAGATGCTAAATTGTGAATGAATTATTTATATCTTGAACAGCTTTTTGGCAAGTTTGTGTTATGTTTATGCTACGTTTAGTTATGGCATCAAATGGAACAGTAAGTATCTCATATCTTTTGCATGCATTGAGTGATTTACATCAAATTTGGGAAATATTTGAATTGTGGGCAGATCACAATAATGTGGCTAATGTGAGTCAAAGTTAGTGTGCCACTGACTGGCAGCAGGACGTGCCACATAAAATGCACTTCATTACTTAGAACACTAGACTTTAAAACAGTTCTTAATTATTTTCACTAAATGCAAGTGACAGTCATACAGCATTGTCTGAAAAGTACTGGGTGGCGATAGCGCCACAGTGCTTGGGTCCATCATTGCTGCTTGCACATATAATTTTATATTTTTTCATATACTGTTTTTGGACCAACATGGAATAGCTATATTTCAGCCCCAGAACATTATAGAGACGTGGGAGTTGGCTCATTTGATAAGACATATGTCTTATAGTTTTACACTGTTAACTGTCTAGCTACATGCAATCATGTAATAAAATAAGCCACATCTCAGCATTAGAACATTGTAGAGACATGTGGGTGGGCTTATTTGACTCTGGCTGTCAATGAGCTTTAGGTATTGCCCTTGCAACTTCCTGGCCACACCATTGCAACCATTTAGAAGACCCAAACACCCCACAACATAATGAATAACCATATATTTGTATATCTATCATGCTAAAACATGCCGGCATCATGTTAAATTATGCTAGCTTCATGCTAAAACATGGTAGCATCATGCTACTTGATGCTAAAATGTGTTAGCATCATGCATAAACATGTTAACATCATGCTAAATGTGGTAGCATCATGCTAATTAACGTTAAAACATGCTAGCATCATGCTGATTGGTGCTAAAACATGCTAGCATCATGCTAAATGTGGTAGCATCATGCTAATTAACGTTAAACATGCTAGCATCATGCTGATTGGTGCTAAAACATGCTAGCATCATTCTAAAACATGCTAGCATCACTTTAAAATTTGCTAGCATTATGCTAATTGATGCTAACACATGCTAGCATCATGTTAATTATTGCTAGATTTAACATTAGAATATGTTAATACTATGTACAAATTTGCTAGCATCATGTTAAAACGTAGTAACGTCATGTTAAAACATGCTAAAATCATGCAACATAATCAAGACTTTGTTAAAACATTAACAATATACTAAAACATGTTAAACTTGTTACCCTCATGTTTGAGAATCTCAGACCTAAAGTATTTTAAATCATTATAAACTTTTCATGATGGGCTTTGTCAAGCCAACCTAAAGTTTATACTTAAATTTTAATCAGTTATTATTATCATATTAGAATTGGGTTGAAAAAATAGGGGATTCTATAGTTATAGAATTATATCTATATATATCTATATATATATATAAATATATCTATATTTATCTTGTTCCTGTAGCTCAACTGGTAGAGCATTGTGTTAGCAGCGCAAAGGTTGTGGGTTCAATCCCAGGGAACACAAGTACTGATAAAAATGTATACCTTGAATTCACTGTAAGTCGCTTTGGATAAAAGCGTCTGCCAAATGAGTAAATGTAAATCTATTTGTTATATCTAGTATATTCCTCTTGCTATGTCACAGTTGCTTTTGGGGCCTTACAGTTGAGAATGATATTATCAATGTACTGTTGTACTGCCACAGAACATTTTGTAAGGGCATCATGTTTTCTGTTTACAGATATATCACAAACCAGAAAAGGCTATTTACAATCAACGAGGACCATATGAAGTTCTACTCGAATCTCAGGAATTTGTAAGTATGGTATTTTTAGGGTCATATAAAATGTGTTACCTCACAACAGCAACGCTTATGTGAGCTTATGTAAACGTGCCTCACACAGAACAGTGACCAATACTCACCTGACATCTGTATCTACAATGGCCTTCTTCAACAACTCCAAACTTCAATATCTGTAAGTTGCTTTCACTTTTGAACTGGTGAAGAAATGTGTGATGTCAGATTTTCTGTATTGTAGATTAATTTTTAATTAATCCATGGTTTTTCTGTAGGAACCTCAGAGACAATAATTTATCAACACTCTCATGGACTGCAACACGTAATTCAAATTTGTCAACTCTGTACGTTTTTTTTTAGTAAAAATACAAGAACTGTATTCATATACAGTGCACAGTTTGTCCAAAATATGAGCATCTTTCCTTCCCTTTAAATTTGTTTTGTTTAACTGGGTTATCTTCAGGTTGCTGTCTGGAAACCCACTGCAATGTGCATGTGAGAACATCTGGATTAAAGTGTGGTTGGATGACAGTGAGAGAGAGATGCTGCAGTGTCTACAGGAGGGTGGACGTGCTAAAGCCCTCTCTAGACTCACTCTGCCTTCATGTGGTAATTCAGACTACAACTAAGTGACGTTTAGAATTTAAATGGCACAGCACATTCGCAATGATGTCTTTGCACAAGTTAACACAAACATGTAATCAGAAATGGTAACAAGCATATTTGGTGTGCTGTTTGGGGGGCCTCGAGCTCTAAATTTGGCCTAAACCCAGAGGGAAGCAGCAAACTGTCATGGGACAGAGGGGATATGGGCTGCTTTTCATTGATTAATTATCTGAGCGTGCTCCTACCGTATTTAGTTAAACTTCATTTAAAAAGTGTTTTAAATCTTAAAAGCAGAAATATAAATACTTTGAGCCCTGTTTATTTTAGGGGTGTGGAACTTGGGCGTGGCAACTGTGAATAGTAATTAGCTAGATAATGAAAGAAATAATGTCATTTATCTGTCCTCACTAATAGTGGCTAAACAGCCACGAGTTTAAACAAGAACAGGTGGTACAAAAAGCTTACAAAAAAGCAAAAACCATATCTGAATATGAAAATCATAATGAAAATAAATAATGTAATAAACAATGCAGAACTTTTCATAGTTGGGTGAACTTTTTCTTTAAGATTCTGTTGATAAATGGCCTAAAAGAAACTCATCTTAAAAATGAAATAAAATTTAAATGTCTTTCAGAGTCTCCAGTTGTTGAGGTTGACCCTACGATTGTCAATCAAATGGCAGGAAGTGATGCTACAGTGGTGTGTAGTGTATCTGGATCCCCGCCCCCTGAGCTTTCCTGGAGCTTAAATTCAAGCGATCACCCTCCTCTTACAACCAGCCATGAGGTAAGGTTCCGCTTACTTTTGAAGAATAAGGGTAGTTTTTAGCATACAACTATTACTATTTCTGTTAAACACAGTATGCACAATGTGCACAGTATGCAGTTTGTATATTTGGAATCCTAAGTGTCCGTATACAGTGTATACCAATGATTCCCAACCACAGGATGGAATATCCAGGGGCTGGATTTCACTTATAGTAAATTCACTGTTACTGTAGTTTTTCCATGATTGCCTCTAGAAGCGTTAACTCTGTAACATTTATGTAATGACTTAATATAATAACTATTACTAATTGTATAACAACCTGATTAGTTGTAATAGAAACAATAATAATCCTAACAATAATCCTAAGGATAGTTACCTATTGGTTTTTTAGGCTTATTATTGTATCTGTTAGTTTTCTTCTTCCTCTTCTTCTTCTTATTGTTATTATTATTATTCTGTTCTTGAGTCTATTGCAGCACATAGAACCATACATAGGAAAGTTATGAAATCTGGCACACAGGTAAAGGACAGGCTGAAATTTCAGCCTGAAAGTTTCAGTCTTGTTTATGCTCATAACTTTTGAACCATACGTTCTTTAAACAAAATTATTTTTTCCTTTGATTCCTTGGATCATGCCAATATGACATCAAATACTTCCCGCAATTTAGAATTTTTTTAAATACGTACTTTTTCGGACTAGGGAGTTTGTCCAGTTTGCACAAAAATTTGGTATGTGTCATCTAGAGACACCCCTGACAAACATTTAAAAGGTTTGTGATCGGCCAATCTACAGTGTACAGTGCATCAATTAATTCGATGAAGTGCACACAATAATGGATTTAAGGCTGTATCTTGGCAACTCTTTGGTGCATTGACACGAAAGTTTGTATGTGTCATCACAGGCATGACCTAAGGGTGCGTGCACAGTTTTGTCACAGTGCCACCTACTGGTCTGGAAATATGAAAAGTTGATATTTTTAGCAACGTTTTATTTTTAGCAATTTTATTTTTTTAATTCTTTAGTGTATAACTATGAGAGTTGTCTCTTTAGATTTCTTAAGGCATGCATAGTCAAACAATATCTGATGTTCTATGGTTGGTCATTTAAAATGCAGTATTTAACAAATGCAATTGTGTATCATTATACATTTTATATAGTTCATCATTACCATATTCTGAGGTGACCTGCAAATTTTGGGGCCAATGCCTAGTGGTCAAAGGATAAAATGCTTATAACATATGATTGCAATAAAATGCAACTTCTTTCTTTAGATTCTTTGGCTCATGCTGAGTACTATGATACCAAATTTGTCATAGTCAATGTCAATGCTTCCTGTCCACCATTTTTAATTATCTTTAAAATCTTTTTCAAAGTCCTCCTAGGGCGTTTGTCTGATTTTTCATAAAATATGGTACTTAGCATCTAGAGACACTCATCACAAAAAAGTTATGGAATTATGTTGATTCTTCGAATTGTTGTCATATATGATGTCAACAATATATCAAACATATAAAACATATAAAATGTATATTTATTTATCAATAAATATAAAACATAAAAAGCATATAAAAAAGAAAATCAGGCTGTATCTTTACAAAGCCTTTGTGTATCAACTCGACACTTTGTAGGTTTTATTGACACCTGACAACCTCATAAAAAATTGGTGGCAGCACTACCTATTGGTCAAAAGTTATAAATTGTTTTATTGTGTTGTAATAGGTTTTCTCGTGTTTTCTTTAACTGCATTTCTCATCTCATTATCAGAGATGTCCACAAATATTTTCCTACTGTTTTCCTTAGGATTGTTAGGGCCAAAGCACTGAAAGTGCAAACAACTTTTGCACTGACACCCATTAGCTCCGCACGAACAGGAAGTTGGCCAATTTGCATGCCGTGAACTTTTAAATAGTCCTCCCAGGGTTTTTATGTGATTGTCTAAAACTTGGTGAGCATCAACTCTTTGCCAACTCTTTGAAAATTCAAAATTGCAAAGGGATTTTTGATCTCAAATGGTGTTGCCATGGAGAGGTGGTAAAATTATGGTGAATATGTTTGGTGTGGTGGGCTGATGACATTGATATAACTATTATGAGCCACGGTCATTGCACCACAAACAAAAAAATTATCAAACATGTTCAACACAATACATGGTATTATTGCAAATAGTATGTGCAAGATTGCCTACTAAAACAGTATGTACTTCTGAGACTATGTGATATGGAGTCAGTTGATGATGATGAGTCTTTAGGACTCATCATCATCAATATTATTTTGCTAGAAGCAAATATCAGCAGTCTCCCAGTAAGTTAAATGTCAGCAGTCTGACAGTAAGCAAGCCAACAGAGCGACAGTGGCAAGGAACCAAAACTCCAATGGTGTATAGATGGAGAAAAAACCTTGGGAGAAACCAGGCTCAACCTGGAGGGCCAGTTATCTGGCATGTTAAAGCTGCAATTTGTAACTTTCTTAGATATAAACGGAGATCTAAAATTAATAATTTCTAAACATATATTGATTGATTATATAATTATATATATTATCTGATTTTGTGATATGTCAAGCACTGCGGAATGTTACAGAGATGGAGACAGATGCATAATGTTACTGATTGCACCTATGTTACTGATTTCACCTGCTGTGACAAGGCAGGGAACAAAACTTAGAATTTAACCAGGCTGTAGGTAGTTAAGTATGTTAATAGGAAATTTAGTAAGAAAGTCCATCATATTCCCACCATCTGGTCTTGGATCCAGCTGACTACAGGACCTTGGGGAAATAAAAAACAAGACAGACTTAGTGTGGGGCTAGCACATCTGTTCGTATGGGAAGTGTCCCTTGTTCCATTTTACCTAATTAATGTAGCCTAACAATCTCTTAGGGAATTTAAGTGGTAAATACATAGGACTATGTGTAGGCTAGATTAAAGAGGTGGGTCTTCAATTTAGATTTAAACTGACATCTGTATCTGCCTCCCGGACAACACTGGAAAGATTATTCCAGAGTTTGGGCTCCAAATATGAAAAGCCACCAGTACTTAATTAAAGTGTTTTAACTGTGTTGTTAAGGATGCAGTACAGTCCCACTTTTGGAGCGGTTGACATCGCTTTTAAATTAGGATTACTGCAGGAAACATTTTCATACAGATAGGATTTACTTCAACATTATTAAAATAAACAAGTAATACAGTGCTAAACTATTAAACTCCTCTTTATCTGCCTTGCTGAGCCAAAGTTTACCTTTCTATGTGTCAATAGCAGTATGTGTATCTAAGATCACATATTCCTGATCTAGATGGTGGACAATCTTCTGTTTGGTAACTAATCAACCAATCAGATCAGATTATTTTGTTATCTGTCCTTCCTACAGATTACCAAAATGGAGTTCCAGTCTGTGTTGACTCTAAGTGGACTTTCACCTGATGATAACGGCAGAGAGCTAACCTGTAGCGCAGAGAACATTGTTGGCCAGAGAGAGGCTTCAGTCCTTCTCAATATTCTTTGTAAGCACTCACAGTTTGTTACGTAGATTGCTTTGAATTGCTTTTATAGAATAGGAACCAAAGGAATAGGTAATCATACATTTTTTGTATAATTTTATTTTTTATTCATGAAAAACAGTCATGATTTTGTTTTATATAAACATTTTGCACCCTCTCTTTTATCATTTGCTAGTGTCACAAAACCCTAAAACACATTTTTGAAGCAACATATATGAATGTGAGGTAAAGAATTTTTTAGTAGACTTAGTATAGAATAGTAGGAAGGATTTGCAAAAATGGGTTACGTTGTCTGTGCATAATCTTCACATTATTCAAGAGAAGGAATGCTGTTCAAATAATTTCCATCCAATCGCTGCTCTGTCTGCTACAAGAATGCATACACATTGTGTAGTGGAAAATTTAAAAACAAATTTCTTTGTAGGCTAAATTCCCTTTTTACAAGTGAATGTTTCACAATGTTGAGATCCTTAGAAAGCTATAATCAGAATTGCAGGTGGTACGGCCCCTACAGCCAGGAACAGTGCAACCTTCAGTGCACTTACCACATATTTTACTCTTATCATTAATTAAATACCAATTAAAATAATCTTTCTTATTATTATTTTAGCATTTCAGATTACAAAATGATTTTGCCATCTTATCAAAAGAAAACAGCAGCAAAAGTAAACCTGTTCTTTAGCAATGAAAATGAGACGTAACATTAAAACAATTTGTGGTAATATGTAATTAACAATGCAAGTTTCAGTAACACTGTTCAGTAACACTTAACAAAAAGGTTCCATTTATTAACAATAGTTAATAAATTAGCTAAGAATAAATTAACTAACAATCTACAATATATTCACACACCATTAACCTTTGCTAATGCTGCATGTGAGTTCATGCTAATACAGTTGGTCATTTTCTATTCATGTTAGTTCATTGTGCATTAATTAATGTTCATAGATAGAATGTTTGGTTTAAAAATGAATGTTGAAATTAAAATTAAGAAATACTGTAAAAGTATTGTTGATTGTTAGTTCATGTTAACCAAGGTAGTTAACTAAAGTTAACAAATTTAACTGTTTTGTAAGGTTTAACCAGTTAATCAGTAAGATTTAACAAGTTTTTCCACAATAAAATGATTACAGGAGTCAATATGCTTGACTTTAGCAGAACAAGGTTTGTTTATACTGATGCTGCTGTTGCAGAGCAAGTACAAAACTTTTTCCTGCTAATACATGCTTCAATGTTACAGCACACTAACAAGATTTAAATATAGAGGTAAAAGTATGCATTGTGCATTGGCTACGAATTACATAAAAAGCCGAACAGAGTCATGCTGATGAACAAGCTAACTGGCCGGCAGATTACAAAAATACGAATTAAAAACCCGCATTAGAGTTTCATGACTGAGGTACCTTTTTTAGAAGTAGCCTAATAATAAAACACTCTCTTTACACACATTTAATAGGTATAAATTAAATTTGGCTGCAATTCTATAATTGTAATAATTTTATGTAGATCATTTTATGTTTATATATCATAATTTATGGCTTATGTTTAATCAGTGGTACATGGTGTTTAATCAAGATTTCTTTAATGTGCACCATAATGCATTTTTTTAATCTTGTTGAACTGTCACATAACAATATTGTGACTATTTTTTACATGATTTTATGATTCAAATTTAATATTTAATTATTGTATTCTTTTTTCTTATTTTATGAAATTCTGTTTATTAGTTTTTTCTTTCATATATTTGAGTTTACTGTGCAGAAACAATTATTAGTAAGCCATTGGTGTGTTGACTTCCTGAAGAGTGTAAACACAGTGACTCTGTGCCGCTTTGAAAAGATTGCTCTGTTTATGTGAGCAATAAGGCGAGAGGAGCATAATATATACATAAAACACAGAAAACTATGGAAATACTGAAACCGGTTCTTTTTGCAATTCTGATTGGCGTCTCTGGTGGAAATTACATACTTTATTTAAATAAATACACTGTAAACAAATATTTTAATGTTATAACAAGCAGTTAAAAATGCAGTAAGCAAATTCTGAGAAACACTGTTGATTTTTGAAATCAACACCCACACAAACACATCTCTCCTTACAAAATAACAAACACACTATGCAACACAGGCAGTGAAAAACAGCTATTGCTATTTGGCCGTGAGAGTGTTATTGTGGTTTGGTGGTCTGATCTGCTTTGATTGTTCTTCTATTTACACAGCCAGGACTGTGTGCAAACACAATATTTTATTCAACACACATACTGAACAGCCATCCAGCAAATAATTGTTTGTTTGGGTGTTGATTTAAAGTTTTTCAGAAATCGATTGCCGTACCTTCAAATTAAAAACCCAGAAAATGCATTGAACAGGTTCTACATTGGCACCACTTTGATGTTACTTTAGATCTTTGTCTTATTGATTTTAGGCTAAAATCAATTTAACCACTTTGCTTTTGGTTATACATTGTATATTTCTTCACATTGTTACTGTAATATTTTATTTCATTTGTATCATCCTGTTGTATTTCTCACCCTAGTCCCCACTATTCTTCCCTTCCACTTCATGTGCTGTCACTTTCCTTTCGTTAGACTACAGCAAATTTTCCATGTTCCTCTTGTTTACTCCTTTGGTACTCCTGTGATCACACTTACTCTCCTCCTCCTCTCTGCCCCTGTTTCTTCTTCCTGGGTCAGTTCCCCCTTCTATAGTGCAGCTGTACCAGCCTGAAAGAAACCAGGACTGGTGCATCCCTTTCACTGTGACGGGCAACCCAAAGCCTGAGCTGCGCTGGTACCATGAGGGGAAGCTGCTGGAAGAGCAGCAGTACATTCGGACTGAGATCCATGATATCACAGATACGGAGTATCACGGCTGTCTGCAGCTTGACATTCCCACACACATCCATAATGGCATTTACACGCTAGTAGCCAGTAATGAGTTCGGAGAGGCCAGTGGGAACGTCTCTGCACACTTTATGCTGATGCCTGATGTGGATCATTCAGGGACAGGTAGATTTGGGTTTTCTTTTATAGCATACCAGTGATGTCAACCCCTGCTCCTAGAGGTCACTGTTGTGTGGAGTTTAGCTCCGAAATTGCTTTAACACACTTGTTGGTAATTATGAAATAATCCTGAATACATTAGCAAGCCTCTTCTAAGGTTTGTGACATCACAAACCACAAAATTTAAATAACCCTGCCCCCCAGAATATGCAACAAAGGGGACACAGTCTCGTTTAGCTGCTTTAAAGAAGATGAAAAAGGGTTGGCTGTGGTATGGTCTTGCCATGCAGACAAATTAACTAATTAGAGCCCATTTCATATTATGGAAGAAGGGGCTCCATAGAACCATTAAATTCAGCAGCCGGTGTTTGACTGGGAAAAAAGTTGCAGCAATAAGTTAAAATATGTGATAATAAACACACAATAATGTGTGTTTTAAACAATGAAAACCTATTCTAGTGCACTCCAAAAAACAAAATTAGGGCATAATATGGCATGAATATAATAAGGCATAATATGAATGAATCTTGGGATAGGCTGGCAGCAAAGGATCCTGTAACATCCTGTAAAGGATGCTGTACTGCATTTGGTCTTAGAATGCAACCTCCAAAGGATGCAGCCTCTGAATTGGGACACAGCTCTTATTTAGCTTGATCAAGAAAGTTACCCACAGAGGTCATACCTGTTTCTTGAGGGCGGAGTCAAACTCTGTGTGATGGTGGCCCTCCAGGAGCAGGATATTACACCCCTGGACTACTGCACGATGCAACTTGTGTTGTGTTTGTATTCTATAGTGTTGTATTCTTTAAATATTTTATAAATAATGCAGTCTACTTTATTTTTTCACAACATTCAACTTTATAATGTTTTTGTTTCCACAGAGGGAATTTTCTACTATGGTATGATATTATGTGGCACAGAGTTTTATTAATTTTTTAATAAAATATAAAATATTTTAGAATAAAATATTATTTATTAATCAAATTCTTTGTCCATACAACTGCTGTGACTGCTACGATGTGGTGTTTTTATACAGATACAACATTTAGTCCAGGTAAGTTATTTTTTTGTTGGATTCTTGTCATTTCTTTGTTGATTTGTTTAGGTTTTGATCACTTTTGTACACTAAATTTTTTTTTCTGTCTTTAAAGACACCCCACCACCAGAGGACAAAGTTGCGGTATGTTTTTTAGTGATGAGAGGAATTTGGTTCGATACAACTTAAGCTCCATCAATAGCATTTGTTAAATGTTGTAGAACAAAAAACAAACCAAAATGTGTGCGGCAAACCAACACTTATGATGAAAATCTAGGAGCCTAAAATTTCAGAAAATGTTAAAAAAGAAATGTAAAGGCTGTAAGAGTTGCAAAAGCAAAGTAAACATTGTTTTGTTATTTGAGCTGTAGTTATCTAAATTATTTTTGGGTATTAAAACTTCCACTGCAAGTGCATAATTGTCAACACATTTTTTGTTTGCTTTTACAAACTGATAGACAGGTCAAAATGATTTACCGTGGTATTTACCAACATGCCACAGATGCTGAGCTTAACTTGTATTAAGCTGGAAATATTTTTCTTTAACATTTGTGTTTTAGTGATAACAAATAATTTCAAGTGTCTTTCCTTGATACAATGCTATGTTAAACTATGCAGTTACTGTATGTAAAACTCCATGTATGAAATTAAATACCGCCCCCCAATGGTTGACCTGCTTGCTTTGTTAAAAGGAAGTTAACTAGCTGGTTTGTATGTGTGTGTTTTCTATTCTAGGTGTATTTAGTGGTAGGAATAGCTGGAGTTGCTTTAACTGGATGCATCCTAATGTTAATTTTCCTTAAGTATGGCAGAAGCTCCAAATTTGGTATGAAGGGTAAGTGCCTCATGTTAATTGCTTTTTATCGTTTCACTTTTACAGAATGCATCTATTTTAAAAAGACACAGTCAAATGCCAAAATCAACTTTGTTTAGTTTCTCAGTTTCTCATGTCTGCTCTCACTGCACGATCTGGTGTTTTGCACCATTTTGTAGGATAAATAGTATGAATAGAATAAAAAAGTACCCAGATGATGCGCTTAAAAAAAAGAAAAGAGGTTCTCAATGGTTGCAGCTTTTCTCACATGGTAGAAGGAATGTGGCTACAGTGAATGTTTACTTGAAGTGAAAACATCCACTTAGAATCCAGTCAATACCTAATATCCTTGTTGAAACAGCATGTATTTCTTGAATGTTAATACCATTAGCACTCATTCATTAAAATAGAGTTATTGATTGAATGAACCTTGTTCAAAGCTGATGTAAAATGACCATAAATGCACACTTTTATACTATACTATACTATTTTAATTTAAAGACCAAGTTGCCATTGTTGCTTAGCAACCAATAATAATGCATCCAGAACAATAACATTATTCCAATAAATATTTATTTTAAAATTACATCATTATGGAACATAGTTTTTATCTATGTGTTGTGAAAATTGCTAAACAAGACATCATTAAACTTGTTTGCTCTTTTATAATAATGCAGTTGAACACATGACCATGCATATTCTGTAAGTACAGTAATACAATGCAATTTGTATTTTCTATAGTTTTGTCTGGGATATTTTCTTCTCTCCTACAGGATCTTCATCTGTCATCAGTAATGACGATGACTCAGCCAGTCCACTCCACCATGTTTCCAATGGCAACAACACACCGTCATCTTCAGAGATGGGCCCGGATGCCGTTATTATCGGAATGACAAAGATCCCAGTCATTGAGAACCCGCAATACTTCCACAACCCCAGCAGTGTGCTGAAACCGGACACTCGTAAGTTGCCATGACATGCTGGGCCACTAGCGACCCCACTCCATCATCTGAAATAGATTCCAGCCAAAGGTTTCCACTGGTCAGTTGTCATAGTAACCTCCCCTTCTATCTCCATGGCAATAATATTGGGATGGCTAATATAAACTAATTTAAACAAGAGGAACACTATTTCCACTTGTAAATGAAACCTTGTAAATTGGGTTTGTTGGTTCTTAGGACAAAATGTTTAATGTTCTCTCTCTTTGTAAGTCGTTTGGATAAAAGCTGCTAAATTAATAAATGTAAATGTGTAACGTCCTGCACTTTTGTGCTATGCACATGAATCTTACCTGGAGGGCTTGGAGAGGTATTTCATTGCCTTTCTGAGTACCTAAATGTATGAAATTCCCCTGGCGGATAATAAAATAGGCAAAAAATCCCTGCAAAACTAGATTTACAGAGACTCACTCTATGTCTAGGGACCAGATGACAGAGGAATGACAGAGGATTGCGTGGGCTTTTGACTTTGGCCACTGAGCAACCACCTAGGACACCTTGACAATTACGTTCCCTAACAACCACCCAGCAACATTTAGAATACATTAGCAATTGCATAATGATGCCCTGGCAGCTATGGGATTTATTTTTATTCTATATAAAATAGACACAAAAATTTTTACGCTTTTCCAATTTTTGTTTTCAATCCGCAAATTTACGTTTAACGTTCTGGCACAAACCCCACATGTAGGCTGAGCTTAACTGTGATTTACTCTCATTGGTTAGTGAGATTTTGATAGACAGCTCTGTGACCAGGAACTAGACTGCAGTGGAGTGGATTGTAGAGAGCAATTTGGATGTGGTTATCAGTATTGCAGTGTTTGTTCTTTGTAGTGGCTGTAAATTACTTGAGGTTTGGGTAGTCTCATACAACTATTCCTTCGAGATGAGCTCCCAGGAGCATTTTTGTTATCATTCCTCAGCTGTACTCCCATCACCCTCAGGTAAGTTCATGAAATTCAGATAATCAATAAATTTGAGTTTTATTCTTGTACAGCAACAGTGCTTTTACTTGTGACTTTTACTAGTGATTTTACTTTGTTAATTACGTCTTTTATTATATGGACAACCGTAAAGGTATAATTAGTTTCTTAACTGGGAACAACCCCTGACATCCAATACACAAGAAGATGAGTTACAATTAAGTTAACAAAAAAGGATAATTTTTTAAGTCAATATGTAATGAACAAGCTACATAAAGACGAAACCGCTGCATACTGCACAGAAATTAAACTTTTATCGATTAATTGAACATTTTATCGATATTGATTTTCTTAGTTTTTATTAACTTACCTGTGTGTGATTTGAGTGTCCAACTGAGAAGGATCACAATTATGCTCTGTTGCACTCCTGTGATATGTAAAGATTTTACTTTCCATGCCCACTTTTAAAAACGTGAATTAAAAAGTACAAGTGGTAAAGGCAACATTTAGAATATGTTTGCAACCACTTAGCAACGCCCTAGCAGCCAGTCATACAGTAACTAGCATACTAGCATAATGGCAAACAGCACTCATTTTTTTTCAGGAAGTGTAAAGATTTTGTTTTTGAATACGAGTGTTTCTTCATCTGCAGTTGTCCAGCACATAAAGCGGCACAACATTTTACTGAAGAGGGAGCTTGGAGAGGGGGCTTTTGGGAAAGTGTTCTTGGCTGAATGCTACAATCTGTCACCTGGTCAGGAGAAGATTTTGGTGGCTGTTAAGGTATGCTATAATTATGGAACAAAATATTTATAAAAACATTGATTAAATGACAACATGTTGAAATCAGATCACAGTGTGTGCCTTTTTTGTTTTAAATGCACAACAAAATTAAACAGAAGTCATGTCTATAAAAGCATCAACTCCCAATGTACCAATGTACACACTATGCATACTTATCCCACCCCTGAAGTCATCTGATTGGTCCATAATTTTAAAACTAACATGATCTATGCATTGCATCAAAATGTTTAACTTGATGGTATCTTTCATAAATTGCAACCATTATTGGTATAACCAAGGAGTTCTGTAATGCCTAGAAAGAGCTATTCTGAACTGTGAGGTTAAAGTCAGGGGATAAAGCTTATCAATGGACAAAGATGCTTATCTTCCAGCCAAGCCATGGTCCCTATGATTCTGTATGCAAAGCCAACTTTTTATGGTCCAATCAATTACTGAAGGATAAGCTTGTTCCCCCGATCTCAATGATTTTTTCATTCAGAAGTACATTAGATAGTAAGTAAAACAGGTTATGAACGTTGTTTGTTTGTGAGTTGGCTACAGGATGAAGTTTTAAAGTAAATCATATGTACAGTATTTATAATAATAAAGTATACATTTTTTTTTTATCCCATAGACGCTTAAAGAAGCCAGCGAAAGTGGGCGAGCAGATTTCCACAGAGAGGCAGAGCTCCTAACCAACCTGCAGCATGAGCACATTGTTAAGTTTTATGGAGTGTGTATAGAGAGTGACCCCCTCATCATGGTGTTTGAGTACATGAAACATGGAGACCTCAACAAGTTTCTCAGGTTTGCCAGGGACAGAATTATTATACCCACACTATGAATACAGTACAAAGTACAGAATATGTGATGATTACCACCATGCTTTTGATGCTAAATTAGTACTAAAAACTAAAAGCTTTTCCTTTTTTTCGTGTGCAGACTGTGTTGTTAAAATGTAAAACTTACACTTTGAAACCCATTTTAAAAGTTTGTGTTTGAATCAGCCCCCAAAAATACCATTTTCATGCAAATAAAATGCCAGAATGCATAAAAAGTTTTCCATTTTTTGCGTTGTCGTGTAAACACCCCCTAAAACAGCAATGCACTTAAAATGGGTACAATGCACTAAAACGGTGCAAAATCGCTTTATGATGTGTAATGGTGGAAAATTGTCACATTGTGCCTAGGTTAGGACACAATGTTTAATTGTTACGAATTACAATTGCAATAAAAATGTGATATTTGAAATAAATTGTTACATTTTTATGTTGTTGTGTAATGAGCAAAATGTGTGTTGTTTGTATTGTGTTGTTTCTTTCTCCACCTGAGAGCATGCATGTTATTTATGTGCCATGCTAATGCTCCTCTTGCAGGGCTCATGGGCCAGATGCAGTACTCATGGCAGATGGACAGCAGAGTCTGCTGGTGGAGTTGACCCAGCCTCAGATGCTGCACATAGCTCAGCAGATAGCAGCAGGCATGGTGTATCTAGCTTCACAGCATTTTGTGCACAGAGATCTGGCCACACGCAACTGCCTGGTGGGAGAGAACCTGCTTGTCAAGATAGGGGACTTTGGCATGTCCAGAGATGTATACAGCACTGACTATTATAGGGTAAGTGTGTCATTTTACATGCCTAGTTTGGGCATTCATTTAAAGAGGTCATATCTTACTTGTTTATATTACTATAGGTCTCTTTATAATTATAAAGTTTGGATTTGTTTGACAAATCCGAATGGGTTACAGGAACTGAGTCAGAAATTGGACCACCAAAACAACCAAACAAACAAAGCAATGCCACAGTTTTTACACTGGGGAGAATCAGTCTAGTAATGGTATACTTACAATTATCTCTGCTAAGAATTGCTAAGGATTTAAAGTTATCATCTAAATAGCTCTGCAAGTTATCTGCAATTTTATGTTTCAAAAAAAGATGGTGATAGAGGCAAGTTCTGTATTGCAGCTTTAAATTAAGATAATAGATTTATCAGAGCCTATTATCTGTCAAATATATAATTTAACTTTTTTAAACCACTATCACAGCTTACACTGTCACACCCCTATAATAATACATCTAAATATGAAGAACTTAGCCATAATTTGTTTCTGTACTACCATCTGCTTCTGCTTTCACTGATGTTGATTCGCTGGATACTGTCAAATATCTCTGCTAAAGGTAGATGATATAATGTTAGCACACATCAACATGAGAATTTCAATGTAAGCTGGGTGTCAATTTAATATGATTTGGCTGTTGGGCTTGATCCAATATGGTAGCCATATTAGATGTCTGGTTATACACTCAGATAAGGGTGGAGAAATACTCTGGCAACCTGAGTATTGCAAGTACAGTAACCTACTAAACAGTAAAATAAATTTCAGTACGTATTCAGAACATTTCTCATTTTCCTTTTTTCCTAGATCAGTTTTCTAAAGTTTTCTAATAGTTTATTTTATTGTTTACATCTGTGTAACCTTTTGTCTGATTAAGTACTTATGAAATCTCTTCAACAGCAAAGCAAAATCATACATTCACTGTTTTCAGAAAGCAAATGAATAAAAAATGAAACAAAATATGTTATCCGCAACTGGACAAATAATATTTTTTAACACATTTAACCTTATAAAAGCTTAACAGTTGTTATGTTGAGTAGTAGTTATTTTGGACTATGATTATTTGCATTTATTATTGTTGATCCAATGATTATGGCTTCTCTGGTGCACCTGATTCTGACTGGTCCATTATGGCATTCTACATTCACATATTTTTGCAAAATGCCAGCTAGTTTCATGTCACTCTAATCACTTCATGGTGTTACATAAGAAATTATATAATTTAATATTTCATGTCCATTATTTATTTGGAAGCCATGTAATAAAACTCTTTAGTGTGATACAAGACCCCTGAACTTCATGTTGGGGTCCTGATTGCCGTCTTCATGTCTATTTTGCGATAATGACCCGCAAGCTGTAAGCTATCCATAACATATTTTTTCGAACAGCTGACGAAAATGCCACAAAAAACAGTTCCCCACAGTGAGTTCCTCCAGAAAAAGCCCAGACCATCTGACACCAAGGGGCTCTCCCTTTGGCAAACACTCTGCTGTGTCAGCAGCCCTGCATGTTTGTGTGTGATGAAGTAATCTCCCTCTACAGTAAAACAGAAAAAAGTTGAAAATAGGAAAAAAAGAAACCTGCAATGCATATATAAGTATACTTAGGTCATCAACATTGCAGCAAACATTGCATTGTCCAGCCATGCCCTAGCAACCATTTAGAGCACCCTAGCAGCCAACATGCATTAGCTATATCTCACCACCAAAACATCCTAGAGACATGGGAGTTGGCTCTTTTGATTCAGACACATGTTCATCTATTAGTTTTACCAACAGTTTTAGCAACCATGTAATGAAATAAATAAGCCATATCTCAGAATTAGAACATTGCAGAGACATGTTGGTCAGTGTCAGTGGGCTTTACATATTGCCCTGGCAACTACCTGGCCAAACACTATCAACCATTTAGACCACCCTAGCAACATCATCACGAATAAGCCATATTTTGGTATAACTATCATATTGCTAGCATCATGCTAAAACATGTTAGAGTCGTGTTTAATCATGTTCACATTATGTTAAAACATGTTAACATTGTTGAAATATTCAGGCCAGAGTTTTGGCATGCCAAGCACCACCCACATTTTCTTCAGAAAATGTATCTAGTATTGTTAATGTTGTTCATGTTAATCTTTATCATAACAGGTGGGTGGTCACACCATGCTGCCTATTCGCTGGATGCCTCCAGAGAGCATCATGTACAGAAGATTTACCACAGAGAGTGATGTATGGAGTTTGGGTGTGGTCCTCTGGGAAATCTTTACCTATGGAAAGCAACCCTGGTACCAGCTCTCAAACAATGAGGTAAGATTTTAAACAATCAAACCTTACATGCAACGACTCAGACAAAGTAAATCAGTTTGTTCAAAAACAATGATTTACTGAATCAAGTGTCTGTGCAGCATTTTGCAGAGAATATTTGGTTACATTTATTACATTTTGTTTCCAGTGTATGGGGAAAATATTTTGACTTTAAAATACATACTAACATACCTTTAAAAGTGAAGCTTGCCAAGCTGTAAAGTACAGTATCAGGAACAGTGTTTGAAGTGAGCTGGTATGCACTGGCACAGAGTACCGGGAGATCTATATTTTAATCATTAGTGTACCTTTACTTTTTCTAGCGTACCGATACTACACACATTACAAGTACTCAAAGCCTGGGACGTGGCTATATATCCTGCGTCACTGCACATTTGCCCTTAGCTAAGGTGCGCAATCAAATAGTTCTATGAGCGAAGTGCAGTGAAGAGGATTCACATCCATGTAATAAGTGATAAGTGGGTGGTGTCTTTTGACTCAGACTGGCAAGTTGTTTTTAAATATTACCACAGAAAATGTCTTCAGAAAATGTACCTGAATCTGGAATCTGGTTCTTCTCGATTTTGACAACTAATTTAGCCCTCAGTTTTACATTTATGCATTTACTTTATCCAAAGTAACTTACAGTACATTCAAGTTATACATTTTGTCAGAGCGTGTGTTCCCTGGCAGTTGAACCCATGACCTTGTTGGTCATGTGTTGGTCAATGCTCTACAGTGTCTACACGTAGTGATTGGTGTTTCAAGGCTACAATCACCAAACTCATGTCAGATCCTCAGGATGTTCCACAGAAGTGTGCTATTTCTTATCTAACGGATCGGACCTAAGGAAGAATTCTAATGTCAGAATCCCAAATTCGTCAAAACTTTCATAAACTTAACACTGGGGAGAACTTTGTGATTATATCACTCGGCTTAGCAAGCAGCAACAAATGGTTACATTTCAACTTTATAACCATGCCCTAGCAATCTGTTACAGTACCCTAGCAACCGCACCATATACTTCTATTGATAAATGTAAGAAGCATCAGAGCAGTAATGACAAGTGACTATCATCTTTTGACTCAGATTAGCATTTAGACTTTAATTATCACCATGGAAACTGCAAGCTATGCCCTAGCAGTCATTTACAGCATCCTAGCAACCATGCAATGAAATCAATAAGCCATATCTCAGCATTAGAACATTGTATAGACATTGTATATATGTGTGGGCTTATACGAATCAGGCTATCAATAAGCTTAAGGTAATGCCCTGGTAACTTCCTAGCCACATCCATTTACCTTGATGTTAAATCATATTAACAGCATGTAAACTTTTAGGAAACAAACTAAATTATGGTAACAGCATGCTAAATCATTCTACTTAATGTTAAAAGGTGCTAGCACTATGCTAATATGTACTAACATCATGCTAGTTAATGTTAAATGTTCGTCATGCTAAAATGTGCTATTATCATGCTGAAACATGCTAACAAAACTAATAAAACGTTCAAAATGTAAGATATTAACCCATACATTGCCCAAATTATTGGATTTTTTTATTGTAATAAACCATAACAGATAAGTAATATTATACAAACAAGAGTGATGTTTAGACACAATGAAATTTAATTTAAAACTAATCAAATTTTAATTTAAAACTAATCTTATTTATGCAGTTGTAATTGTGTGTAAATGAATTTACACTCCTCTGAGCTGCATGTCATGTACATGTAAATGCCACCTGCACCTTCTGTGCCACCTTTGCAGTGGAAATTTTTTAATTTATAACAGCCCTATAGTGTGAGGATTTGTTATGAAATATGAAATAAATATTTAAGTCATTAAAAGATGTGCTTTCTGTTTGCAACATTTTATAAAAAAGGGGTGCCCTATTTTCTCTTTTGAGTGCCTGCTTATCAAAATGTCTGTGCACTGCCCTGGTCAAAGTGTCAGTGTCTGGATGACTAGTGATGACATCACACTACTCAATGGGAACTGTGAATTACTTATAATCTCAACAAATCTATCGAATGCATGTCGATCTACCCTATCAGAACTTGTCTTTTACAAAGCTATTTTGAATATACTGACTGAATGACATTGACACAATGTAAAGGTTAGTCGACTTGTGCAAGGAATTCCTTATTACTGTACTGTCACGCTAAATTACACACACACACACACACACACACACACACCGCACACGCGCGCACACACACGAACCATTAGGTAAATGTATGTTATACCAGCAATATCTCAAAGTATTTTTTTATTGTAGAAATTTGATAATGCTTTGTGTATTCCAGAAAAAAAGCTGAAGTTTGAATGTGTTTGTGCTGCCTCCTGCAGGTAATCGAGTGTATCACACAGGGTCGGGTGTTGCAGAGACCTCGTACCTGCCCCAAAGAAGTGTATGACCTAATGCTGGGCTGCTGGCAGAGAGAGCCCTACATGAGACTCAACATCAAAGAAATTCACAACTTGCTTCAGAGCCTGGCCAAGGCCTCGCCTGTTTACCTGGACATCCTGGGCTGAACCTGTATGGAGGATGTTTGTTAGTATGGGTGTGTAATTGTTAGTGACAGGGTGTCTGTGTGTTTGTTGGGAAAGGGGGGGTGGGGTAAAAGAAAAATGAATGGATTACACTATAGATTTGTGTGTGTGTGTGTGTGTGTGTGTGTGCGCTCATACAAATGGCTTGTGCTCACCACATAGACTAAAAGCCTTAAAGTTAACTGTCTATTGCTTTGAGTTTTTCCACGACTACATATGTCTAGACTGATCATGCATCACTGTATTTTTAAAAAAAATCCTAAATGGTCTACAAATGAACAAATGGAAGCATTTTATTGTTGTATATATGTGTTAAAGACAATGTAGGTCTTTTGTTTTAAACCTTTTTGAAAAATGTCACTTAGTTTCAGAAAGTTTACAGTTATATTGTTTTTCAGTCACTGTTTGTGTATTAAGACAGACAGAATTTGGACTTGAGGAGTACCCAGTCATTACCACAATGGTGTCAATGCCCTGGTGGATAAAACAGACCGCAATACTATTCACAGAACAAACTTTGGATTAACAATCATTTACTGCCAGCATACATTTTTTCATTTATTTTTAACATAATTTTAGACTATTCTACTTAACCATCTCTTTACCAACATGTGATGTCTAACATTGAGGTTGAGGAAAGGCATTCTGGGATGTTTCAGTGTGCCCCATCTAACTCGGTTTGAATTTTGCAATAGAAGCACAGTGACAAAGACACCTTAGAGGACTTGGTGTGTTTGGAGATTTACAGTCACCAGCAGTGGCACTGAAATATTTCCTCAGACTTTGTTTGGCTCCCTGGTCACATGCGTTAAAGAACAGATGGGGGCACTCATCACTTTTGGATGCTGTTCCTGTGTCAGTCAATGGTAAACAGTCCAGTTTTTTCCACTTTGGGGTGCTTATACACTAGGGAATGCTCAGTCAGAGCAGGTGATGGAAAGAAATGCACAAGCTCTGATTTGAAGATGTGGAAAGAGCCAGTTCAGTTTAAAATCAAGCAGGAAATAGAGCAAATTGGATCGGATTTCGGAAAGCACAACTGGACCCGCCTTTCTGAATTCTGATTTGTCAGTGAATGCCTACAAGTGTGTTGCAAGAAAAGTTCTCAACTTCTGGTCACAAACCCTGTTTTTCTGCTGTTTTGCAATGCATTGTTGCCATTTAAATCACTGGATTTGAATCAATGGATTTTGAAATTCTAGTGTGTAGGCGCCCTTAATCATTGTTGTGTTGCAATTTGATGGATTTTTGCAACTTTCGAGCCTTTGCAATTGCAAATTGAGCCTTTGAGAAGACTAAAGATTCCTTTCTTACCTGTTTCTGGGAACTATAAACCATAGATGTTCTCCATTATTTAATAGACCCAATTGAATAGCTGGATGTTATTTGCTCTCAAATTATTCATTATTATTTATGTGTCAACTATGAAACAACGGCTAAATAATGTGTATGTGATAATCTATGATCAACTTGTTTTATATGTATTGTGGGTCATTTTAAAGCGATGGGCTTGGGGGGCACTGTGAAGTGAATGTTCATGTGAGAATAATATGAGTTAGACTGGCCCTGAGGTCACACCCTATGAAGGGACAGTCTCGATCCAACCTGTGAGCTTCAACCCCACCAAAACTTAACAGAGGAGGACAATTAACAAACATAATTAAATAGACTACAAAGGATTAACTTTACAAATACAACTGCCATCAACATTTGTTGTTGTTTTTTACGAGATGCTAGCCATAAGAAGCGCTTGTGACAACTCATACAAACCTCTAACCCTAGGTATTAAACTGTCACATAATCAATTTTTATGCCACAAATTTATGATTTAGGTTGACAGATAACATGATAAAATATATATATATATATTTACACAGTACAGTATGTATACCCAGTATATATATATATATATATATATATATATATATTTAACTTATATGTATCTTTAAGAGATGGGAATATCATAAGACACTTGGTGCGAGGCAAGGATATTAGCTCGTCTGCCACTAGCCTTAAACTTCTAGCCCAAAATCTATCTGAATTTCCACCGTTGGACCAATTGTTTCAAATCATTGCCCTAACACACTAACCTGATGTAAATTACACAACTGAAT
>JAZGTK010000281.1:69726-88278 GCA_036877625.1 Ambastaia sidthimunki
GACTATTTATGATTGTTTTCTCATTTGTTAGCTGCTTTAAATCTAGGTAATGTAAATGTATCTACTCTAAAACTTGGTCATTTGGTTGTCGCTAAAGAGACTTGGAGGTGGGCTCCTTTGACTAAATAACCACCTAGCAACCACCCATAGAAACACCTTAGCAATGCAGTGGCAAGTTTTGCACAAATAAGTTCCACTTAATCTTTTTGCACAATCTACAAACCTAGTTTGCAGATTGGCAGACTACATTTTGATTTGCATTTAGAAGGTGCTTGATACATATTTATGAACGTGACATGCGCTGCTTTTCAATCCAGTAAACCACTGACATCACCTTGTAAACTGACCATGAAGCTGACCAGTTTAAATTAAGACCAGAATCTTGTCAAGTTCCTCAACCTGGCTACAATCACTGTTGACTATCTCCAGGGCTACAATATTTGTACCACTTGTCCTCCTCTGCAGGGGTATATGTTTTTTCTTGATTAGATTGATGGAGATCTTTGTGGTCTTCAGCAACACATTTTGCACTGACTGATTCTGTGGGGTAAGAAGTACTGGTGTGTTGCTGAGTGTCTGTATATATGCAATTAGACTGTAAATATACATGAGCAGAATCAATCATTCTTTGTACACTGATGTCAAATTCTTTCCAAACAGTCCATTGGCAGGACCTAGTTTTAACAGCTGACTTTAACCAACATCACCAAACATACAAGTTGTTGAACAGTGTCAAGTCGTGTTGGCCATTATCACCATGCAATTGACTTGTGACTACTTAGAGCTTTGCACTTTCTTTATAGATGTACTGCTCATATTTTTGTAGTTTTCACCCTACAATTGTAAGCACTGCAAAAAAATATAAAGATAAAAGTAAAAAAGAAAATGCACTGAAATGAGGGGAATATCTGCTACTGGTGCAGATATTTACAAGTATTTGGTCAGTTATGCTAAATGATTTTTGTGTTGCGGCAGACTGACTTTGTGTAAAGACTTTATTGAACAAACATGTAATTTTCTGTTTTTGCTATACAGATTTGTCTGTTCTAAATAGCCAGCCTGTACTTTATAATCCATTCTGTACAGTTCGAATAGATGTCTATATAAATTGTGTGTTATCTCTATATATTCTGTTTAAAAACAGGCATCATGTCAAAATGTGTGGCATTATAAAGGGAAGAAAAACATGTCTAACGGGTCTTTGGCAATATGTGAGTGTAAATATTGTTTATTTTACGTGACAGTGTATCATTTTCTGTGGTTGTTCACAATGAAAAAACAATTTCTTTTGTAATATCTGTAACTGATCAACTAACCTTTTCCCCTGTGTAGTAAATGATTAGATGTTACTGAAGCTTACTGCGCCCTTTTTAAATTGTTGAGGGTTGGTTGACATAAAGAAACAACAATATATTAATGGCAAACTTTGTCACCATTTACATTCAAGAGGAGAGCCAAAAGTATATCAATCCTCATTTTCTTTTTGGAAAGCTGAAAATTATATATATGAACGAAGAACTGTGATTGAGAACTGAAATACTGTTGCATTTATTTAATTTGTTACCTAAAGTGTATTTACTTTTTATACTGTTTGGGTGAATCACACAAAAACTGAGATAAAAAAATATATTTTGCATGAGAAAATGAAGCCTATTTTAGTACCATAAGAATTTTTTGCATTGTGACCCAATGACAATTAAGCACGTTTCTTCTCTTAATTTCCATTTCCAAATTTTACAGTCTATTTCAACAATACAGTATAGTACAATGACTTTGGAAATGTTCTTAATGGTCATTAAAACATTCTTCTTTATGGTCCCAACAATGGCCATTTTTTAATGCTAATTTTTTTTGTTCCTTGAATTCCGGGAAAAATATGATCTGGACATTTCTTGATTACCCATTAAGTATATATGTGTGATCTGGTGTGTATGTGTGACTATGGGTGAATGTGTGCTCCAGGCAGACTTAATCTCACAAGGCTTTAGATGTCAGTTCTCTATGCTTGTGCATCCTGTGAGAAGCTTCTCTGCAATCAGTGGAAATGTTCCTTGTACAACTGTGCATTTAATAAAAGTGGTATGTCTTACAACATTGCTTAGATGTTGCGAATCATATTTCTACATTTAATGTGGACGGAATTTTCACACCTAAATTGTTTTGGAACATGTTTATAGTGATGTACACTCGCATTAGATGAAGACTGATTCAGAAGAAAACCTAAAAAAAAAACATGATAGTGCTTCCCTCTCAAGGTGGCTGCTATGCTGAGATCACAACTAAAATCTACCACTTTATCTTGACAACTCCCTTATCATTACACACTTTTTGAACCTGTATCTTAACCTACATTTTTACCTTAATAACAACGCATCAATGCCAAGTCTGTTTTCTATTTGGTCTGTCTGCTCTAATACCATCCCTTAAACTACTACTGTTTATGACAAAAAAAAAAGAACTTAATGTATGCTGTGGCTCACAAAGGGTTATTTGGTGGACAGGGCCACAGTAAGGCATGAAAGGTATCTAAAGGGTAATATTTAAGTCAAAATAATAAACTGAAGTGGCACTGACAGCTGCTCCAAAACATGGTGTGATTCAGCTGAGCAAACTGCGCTAAACTTTTTTTCAACAAAGTGCACATGGCTTTTAGATGAGTATTAAACATATTCATTTGTGAACACAAACACTTCAGAAAGGCATCTGATGTTTGTCAACACTGTTTGAAACATGCATGGTTTCAAAATATGGTTACATTTATGGTTACAAATATGGCCCCCTTTCAATTCATTTCACAATCCACATTAGTGAGAACCATCACTATTTTCAGAAGCACACTCAGTGATTTGGTTCTGGAACCGGGCCTGCTGAGGTTAAAATATTATTAGCTGCATTTGTTATGATATTGCATGCAGTGAACACGTAACTGATAAGTACTGCATAAACAGCCTCATTGTACTGGGGCTTCAATAAAAAAAGGGTAAACAAAAGCATACAGTAATACTAGTAGTGAAATTATTAATGTTAATGTGCAGAACGGGCAAACCAGGCATTTGTAGGCTGACATCAAAACATGCGGTTACCAGGGTGTTACTGACAGACAAATAAATGACTGGAAAAGTAGGCTAGAAGGTACCTGTGTCCTATCTAGAGACCGGAATAGCACATAATCATCTAGCAACATCAGAGAAACAAACTACAAACCATTCAGAACACCCTGGCAACCACCTATAACCACCTACAACAGCCAGATGCTTTGTCAGACAAGCATTACGCTTTTAGACACTAAAAGACAGTCATTTTCACAATTCCAATAGTGGCGGAAAAATGACATTTCACCTTATTAAAATACCCTGGGTCTAATAACATTTGAGCTAAAGATGGAACAAGATTCAAGCTATGTGAATGAATCCAAGTTTCTATATAGGTTTTTCCACAAACTTTTTTTCACAAACAAAATGGCATCCCTAAACAGCCAGTTCACACCACCACAATCTCCAGGATATGACCCACCCATACCCAAAACCCTGCTTGTTTCTTTTTCAGTAAAGTCTTTAAACTTCTCTCCTGTCACCCCACTACCTGCCCACTTGACCTAATCCCCTCCCATCTCCCACAGGCTATACTGAGCTTACTCAGCCCTCACTAACACATCATCAACATCATCAGCCATTCTCACTGGCACCTTTCCCACCGTATTTATGCAAGCCCAGGTTACTCCTTTGCTTACTCCTCCCTCACTCAACGTCTCTATTGCTGACAACTACAGACCTATCACACCCTTCCCATTCATAGCAAAAACACTTGAATGCGATGTTTCCAACCAGGCATCATCTTTCCTCTCCCAGAACAACCGGCTCAACGACAGGCAGTCAGACTTCAAGAGCAAAGACTCCACAGAGACTGTTCTGCTGTCTGTCACTGAATCCTTGAGGGCAGCAAAGGCGGGGGCCAAACCCTCTGTACTCATGTTACTAGATCTGTCTAGATCAATCACCAGATCCTTCTGACTACTTTTTCCTCACAGGAATTGCACACCAGTGGTTTTAGTCTGTAGATTCTTCAGGGTGTTGTGGAGAAGTGAGCTGTCCAAACCGGACCATATGGTCACAGGGGTCCCTCAAGGATCACTCCTTGGACCACTTATGTTCTCCTTTTACACTATATCATTAGGTCCTTTTATATAGTCACATGGCTTCTCATATCACTGCTATGCCAAAAATCATCTCCTTTAACCCTGATAATCACACTAGCATACATGTTTTCCAGACAGGCTGATATCTCGGTTTGGATGAAAAAAAAAACACCATCTACAACTCAACCTAGCCAGACTGAACTTCTTGTCTTTCCAGGCCATCCTGCCCTTCACAATTTCATAGTCCAATCAGGCTTTACAACCTTATTGCCAACAAGAACAGTCAAAAACCTTGGCATAGTCTTTGATGACCAGCAAACATTCTGACCACATTGCCAAGATGACACTCTTATGTTGAGTTAGGAAACATTAGGAAAACCAGGCCTTATTTTACTAAACATGCAACACAGCACCCTGTCATTTCTAGGCCCTCTGGACTACTGCAATGCTCTGCTGGCTGGTCTTCAAGCACTCTAACCACTATATTGTTCAAACAGCCCATGTCACACATTTCCTAATTTTCCTTCACTGGCTACCAGTTGTTACATGCATCAAATTCAAGTCTTTACTGCTTGCATGCAAACTACTACTGGCTCTGCACCAACTTACCTTCAAACTCATACACATCTTCACCCCATCCAGATCAGCAAATGAACATCACCTTGTAATAACCTCTTCAAGGCCACATAATTACCTGATTTGAGGTTAATCTTCCATCTTCATCTACCCTTTTTCCTATTCTCCTCTGTCCCAAAAGGTATAATCTATATCAAGTATTGAAATATTGTAATCTTGATAACTGTGTATAGATGATGTTATTGTCTCCTTATGATTTATCGCTTCATTGTTTATCTCACCTTGTAAATAGCTTTGGATGAAAGCTCCTAAATGTAAATATAATGTAAAGGTTTTTGCGACTAGTATTCAGACCACAGCCACACAGAGTAGGAGGATGGGGGTTGGTTTTCATCAAAAGCTGTGTGCCGTTTTTATTGTAGAATTCTAAATTTACATAAAAAAAGTCTGCCCATGTCATAGATCTATTATGAAAGTTAACACACAAATTCCATATACATCTCATTGTATTTTACATAGAGGATAAGAGTATAGGCATGGTGGTGGCATGAGCAATCACAAGGCTTAAAAAGAATCAAAAGAGATTAAAAATAAAAACTCTGAATAAATAGAAGGTGCTGTCTATTTGCAAAGAGGTTAGCATGTCACTCTTTTGAAAAGTTAAACAAAAACCCTTTGACGTGGCAAATCTCGTGCCCTCCGTTACCAATGAAGAGAGAAGGGGTCCAAGCGTACTAATAGCAGAAATGTGAAGAGTAGAGCGAGATGACCATGAAGAGCCTAACTTATCTGTACAGGTGCATAAGTTAGGGAGCACGTCTGATGGTTACAAAGACACGAAGACATCAACGTCTAGTTAAAAGATTTAAACCAGGGTATCTTTTGTTTTGTAGGCAACAAGTTTAAGTGTTAATCTACCTTGACCAGTCAGGGAATACAGTTTGTTTGAATGTACAACAGAGCGAAACAGTAAGTTTCCATGAAGTAAAAATCCCATTCATTTTGTGATTTTGGAAAAATAAAACCTTTCAAGACAGATCTACCATGAGCTCCAAAACTGTTAAATGGTGAATTAATGCTTTTGTAGAAGCCATGAGTAAAAGTATATTAAACAACTAAAGAAACAAATTCTGGTAAAAAACTACAATACCCATTCTAAATGTGACACTAATCTAAGGAGTCACTGTTACCATGGACACAAAAATATTGGGAAAAAAAAAACACTTGACATAACCGAGTCTGTCTCCCTGTGCTCTCTACTCTCTGCAATATCACACAAGCAAGTGTGCCAATGTACTGAATATCATCACACAAGTTTATAATTTGGCTAAAGCAAAAGCTTAACATATTTAAACTTAAAACAGATTACAGTGGAGAGTTTTATACTGTATCATTGTTTATGTTTTAAAATCCATAATTTACAATCATGGGATGAGCAGCTCACTCCCTCACAAAAGAAACAAATGTGTTTTACTAACAAGTGTTTTTATTTTTTTAGCTTCATCAGTTTGTGTTGTAATGTTGAGATTTATGTCAAAATTGGTTATTGGCTTGAAGTTCTTAACTAGAAAATTGTTTTACATCTCTATGGAGAATATGAATGGGATAAATACTTCTGGAAAAAAGACCACTGACCACTGTTGTGCACTACCACAATTGAGGGGCAGATTGTTGCAGAGTGACAAAAGCATATTGCAGTCTTCCTTCCAATTTTGCTTATGACTTCCATAATTAAAAAAAAACATTTTTGTTCAAGTAAATCTTGGAAAAAATGTAATAAAAAGCTTTGGGATATTTTGCCTTTTTAATGACAAGGTCATTAAAAATCATGCACGCTGCAAATAACCTCATGCAGTAGTTATGGTAAACCATCCAAGCACTTTTTATTCATTAATATTCATAAATACACACAGCAGCTTCATAAGAGAAGGTCTCTTGTTTCCTCTTCAGTTTTTGAATGTGGAGTATTTATAAGGAGAGCCTTTTGCAAGTTAGGAAGCCAAGGTCTGCCACAGATACCTACGCTCACCTGCTAAAGGAACAAAATTAGTTATGTGGAATTGATTATCAACTTATATATATATTTATATTTTTTATTTTGTCTTTCGTTCAATTCGTCTCTCTCGTTTTTGCACACTCTATCAAATGCTTGTTCTGATACATTTTGATTTTTTTTCCCCATTCGCTCTTCGTTCATGGATTTAAAAAAATGTAACAAAGGTGACAGACCTGAAATTACAATCACCAAAAAAAGGAAAAACAAAGAAAAAAAAAAATGAGAGAGAGCTGTGTTTTTTGCCCACCGTTATTGGCAGTTACAGCACAGAGGACAATGTCTGCGTGAAGGTGATGGAATATCATCAAAGAGGAGGTGGTGGAGGCTCTTTGCCTGTGGAGCTCTCCATCAAGTTGAGGCTCTCCAGAGCCACGTCTAAAGGCATGATGTCCACGCAGCCCATGGCGCCGAAGTCATCAAAGTCTTGCCTTTCGTCCTCGTCAGAAGAGGAGCTCTCCTCTCGCATTAGCGTGGACAGCAGCAGCTCCTGCACAAACAGACTGTGGTCGGCGCGCTCGCTCTCCAGTGCCTGCCGTTCTGCCTCCGACATTTTCGGCTCGTTCAGTCTGGTGGAATCAGACAAAGAGAAGGTGACTACTCAACTACAAATACAACACAAATACAAAAATATAGATGCAAGAAGTGATGACGGGCCTAAGGACTATGGCACCATTGCCAACTGATGCTTCTCAGAAAACAATGCATAGTTGCCACATGAATTTAAATTCAAAAATAATTGAGGACTATTTTAAAATCTCATTTAAGTTTATGCTGACAGTTGGTGGCGCTATGACTGTGACTTACAATAACCACATGACTGTGATCAGCCCACAACTGATGTAAAGCGCTCAAAGCACACAAGAGAAGCCATAAATTAATTGCTGCACCATGGCACAATTCACAATTTAGCATCTTTAATATATTTTTTTTCTGACTTAATGGACTTAATTTAAGAGGATTATTTTAAACTCTGTTTTGTGACACTTCCTTCTGCCAGTTGGTGGCACTCTGACCGTGACTCACAATAGTCATATTAATGTCATAAGCCTACCACTCTAAACATATTTCCCAAGTTTAATGTAAATCGCTCAATGCATGCTGCAGATATTTCCTGTTCCCATATTTTTGCCACAATTTTACCGCCTCACCATGGCAACACAATATGTCAAAAAATCTTTGCAATTTTGCATAAATGTCTTGGCATGATGCTGACCCAGCTTGATGACAGTCACATGAAATCCCTAGCAGGAGTATTTAAAAGTTCACGGCATGCACTTTTAAAAAAATTCAAAATAGCAGACTTCCTGTTTGGCAGATGTAAAAGGTGTCATTTTCATACAGATGTGTGCATGCATGTTTGATCATTTTGTGCCCGATACCAGGGTGTGCTATCGAGATCCCCCCGCCTTGCCCATTTCACACTTCCAGTGCTTAGTGAGTTTGTTTTTTTGTAAGTAACACTCTTCCTTCTGCCAGTTGGTGGCGCTATGACTGTGACTCACAATAGCCACCTCAAATTTATCAGTCTCTAGGACCAAACATACAGCTCAAGTTTGAACAAATCACTCCTGTTTCCAGGACACTTCCTGTTTCCATTTTATGCCATAAATTTATTGTTGCACCATGGCAACAGCATTTAAGATATCAAAAATCACTTCGCAATTTAGCTTCTTTAATGTCTTGGCATAATATCTGCAAAATTTGGTGACAATTCCATAAATCCCATAGAAGGAATATTTAAAAATTCAGAGCCTGGAACTGACAAAAGAATTCAGATATGATCAAAAATGACAAATTTCCTGTTGGGCAGAGCTAATGAATGTAATTTTGGAAGTTGTCTGGCTTGATTATAATAATACATGTACCAAGTTTGGTAAAAGTTGGACTTCAGTCAAAATAGGGTGCTACAGAGCCCCCCCACCACACCCCTTATCTAGGCTTTTGCCACCTGTTGTGTGTGCCAAATTTCATGCCATTTAAAGCATGTTAAGCACTTCAAATACATTTGAACACGGTTTTAAAGTCTGATGTGTTACCATGGCAACAATATTGAAGATATCACAAATCTATTTAGAACTTTATATCAGCCATGTCCCTACATTATTCTGACCAAAGATTTATTCCATTCAAGGTATGAAGAAATCCATTCACAATTTAGCATCTTCAATGGCCCTAACAGTACAAAAAGACCAAATCTACTGTTCTAGCTTTTCATACATGTTAATAAACATGTATAAATATTTATCATACATGTTCATTTTCTTTCAAGTGGAACACAAATTAAGGGAAATGAGGAGAGGTGTGACATGACAACTTTATTTCCCTGCTAGATTTTTTTAATGCTTAAGAGTTTTTGTTAATAAAACTATGCTATCCACTAATTCGATGGTCTACAGTGCTTTTGTTTTGTTTTCCAAGGAAAAAAACAACCAATGGTTTCAAGAGTGAATAAGTAAATAGTAAACAACAAACTGTGTCTTTAAATGATGATCCTTCTCTTAAAGAATAAACTGTCTTTAGGAACACTGTCTTTTAGACAGTTTGCAAACAACAAACTGTCTAAATGCAAATGTGAAACTGTGTCTTTAAGAGTAAACAACAAACTCTGTCTTTAAGAGTACACAAGTGCTCTTTAACATGTAGGTGGGTTTCCTGGCAGTACCGTGCGAGTAGGAACTGGGAGCTGTGGGAGGCCAGCAGGTTGCTTTCAGTCATGGCTGTGTTTGTGGCGGTGCTGGGAGGCGGGATGCTGGCGCTGATGTTGCTGGGGTTGCTGCGCTGGCGCGTGGCATTGCGGGCAGTCTCCAGCTGCTGACGTGCTGCCTGCGCCTGCTGACGCTCCAGCTGAAGCTGCATCTGCAACTGCTGCAGCTGTGAGGTGGAGGGGCCAGAAGAGTTAAGCTGCCCCCCTGCCGAGCGCCGCACACCCGACAGCTGTGACAGCAACTCTGGAGAAAGAGACAGACAGTGAGATTATGAGATGAAAATTATACAACTGCAGAAAAAACTACAATGAAACTTAAACTTGTAACATAATCAATCTAAATATATAATCTAATATTATATATTGTGCAAACCCTGATAATAATCAGAGAGAAATATGCAGTGCTGAGGGTCTCCAAAAGTTGAGAACTACAGATCACAGGGGTACACAACTGTTAGAAACTTTTTATAGTGAAGACCAGGAGACTTGGATTCTCTTCAGCTCTAGTCTTTATTGTAGAAAATAATGAACATGAGTCTACACATCAGAGCATAAAGCTTGGGTGCTGCAATTAAGTCTGACTTAAAGTTAACAAACATTGTATTTATGGTGTGTTCAAATGTAACAAAAAAATAACAAACCCACTAAAGACCCTGGAGTCTCACCAAACCTTATTCCCCATCATCATTCCGAAACTACAAACATGCCCATACACATTTACAATGAGGAATGGTAACACATGATCATAAACACTACATGATGACACAGTAATGTATCTCTAGTAGAGGTTCGGAAATCCATGAAAGTAGATCAGCGGTTTTCTGCTGCTAGTTTTGTTTGTCTTTCCAGATTGTACGCCGGCTGCCAACATGCAGGATCCATCAGGAAATTACTTGTTTTGTTCATTACTTTTGTCCATAGTCTGTAGCAATGATTCAGAATGAGTTTGACACTATCCTGTTTTGGCATCTGTAACAAACAGAAAGACACAAAAGCAGTATTCTTATAAACATGTTTCATGTTTAAAAGCCTAGTGATAGCAGTCTTTTTAGCATATAACCTTACATTAAAATGTTGTTGACCGTACAGTGTTTTTTTCTTAAACTAGTCTAAGGTACTTTGATACCACAGGATTAATGAGGTGGGGATAAGCTATTTAAAGGGGAAAACCTATAAAGGAATCTTTACCACCAGGTTGCCCCCCCAGGCCTATTGCATTCTGGTTCTTCCCTGGGATCCCAACTGGTCTGTGTCCTTATCTGTCCCTATCAGAGCTGCTTCAGGATGGTAAGCAGGCTATAGAGGAGCTGAGAAAGGCTGTACATTTCTCCTAACATCATTTTGCTTTTCCTACACTCTTGCATAACTACAAAGCTTGACATCTGCTGTCCCCCATTTATGCCTTTGTCCACTTTCTGTGTTAGAATTACTTAGTAAGGCTGCTGCAACTTTTATTTCTGTGTTGATGTCACAGACTTTCTCAAGTAGCTTTATAGGGTTTTAGTAGACAGCTGCACTGCATGCAACAGCTGACTGGTAAAATATTTCAGTACATTCACACAAGTTCATCTTTTCTTTGCGCATAACTAGTAATTTTAGACCAGTCAACCTTTGGTCCAACAATTTCCTTCAGTACACTTAAACTCCCTCTCGCAAATTATTTTTGCTGGCACATTTGAACTTAGAAGTATTGACAGTACTTTGTTGATACTGTTTAAACCAGAGACATGAGCCGAGTGATTTCCACCAGGGACATGTCATAGAGCCCAATTTCTATTAAATTAATGTTAACTAAATCATGTTCTTGTGCATCAAAATCAGGGCGCTGATTCCCAGCCCTACAGTGTCACAGAGCAACAAAATGTGTCCAACAAAATGCTCTTTAATAAGACAATGTCTTGTCTCTGCCTCTGACTAGCAGCTGCAAGTACAATCTCATGATTCATGACCATAGTGTAACACAGCTAACTACTAAAACCAAATAGAAAGACAAATCTTCCATATCCTATATTTTTAACGTCATGTCTGTTAAAAAAAAGACTTATCAAATTTCATTGTCCTTAAAAACATATTTCAATACTCCTGCACCCTGTTCTAATCTGACATGTCATGTACTGATGGCAAATTCTGAACTCTTTTTATTGCCCCAGTAACTAGATCTTTTTGTATCTGGACTATGGGAATCACAGAAAGTGCAGTTTTGGCATCTATTTCACTCTGAGCCTTTTTCCTCGCTCCACAAACCTCAACTGCATTAACAGCTTTCTCCATCGAATTAGTACCATCATTAATAGACCAATCATCCTCATGTCTAAATACAGATTGTAAGTCAGGATAGACATTTGACTGTTGTTTCAAGTCATCTTTTGTTGAAGCCCTGTTATGGCCAAACCTCCTATTAAAAGAGGTCACACAAGCATGCAACTTTTGGTTTCGTTTTGATTTTCTAATTCTGCAATACACCGAGTTTGCTCTGCAGCCAAATATAAACATAAATTCTTTGTGATAGCAGATAATGCCTTTTATGTTTTTCTTTCTAATACAAGCCCCCAACACCTTTATACATTCTTTAAGAGACCATGTTCTGGGTCAATGGACCAATATCAAATTTCTGTATCAGATTCTGTCTAATTCTGTCACTTATGAGTCCATGTGTTTATTTAACATTGAGTTGAACTCTCTGCCTGACCATAAAGGGGTAGCTAGTCCACCTTTCTCAGCTGTGGGAATTAGTATAGCATGCCTTTCAACCATTTTGACTTTTAGTGGATTTCTCCTAAGAAACAGATAATCTGTTGTCAACCTTTCCTACAATGCACAACAAAACCAATTCTTTCCTGGCAAAGTAGAGAACGCCTTATTTTGTAACATGCATACTGTTACTTTCCCTGATAAACAGAGGCTAAAAAAATCTTCCCTGAGGAGCAAAGGATAAACCAGATTCTTCCCTGACCAAGCAGAGAATAAAACCAAACTCACCAAATCTTTGTTAGGCTGAAGAGTAAATTCATGAGTGTAAAGCCTTGAGTGATGTCGGATGAGAAGTTCTATCCGGATCACAGCACCGTCTGTTGGAAACTTTGTCTAGTGAAGACCAGGAGGCTTGAATTCTCGTCAGCTGTTGTCTTTATTGTAGAAAATGATGAACACGAGTCTACACGTCAAAGAGTATTGCTTGGGCGCTGCAGTCAACAAGTCTGACTTAAAGTTAACAAACATTGCATTTATAGCCATTTTGAAGAGCACAAACAGAAAGTGTTTCAAACAGAAACACTCAGGTGACAGCTTTAAACAAAGCACAGAAGGAAGTAGCAAGCCCACCCTAGACCCTGGAGTCTCAAAAACCCTTGTTTTCCATCAACATAATTGTTTCACTCAGACCACTTCATTACCATAGAAATAAACAAGGGTTCACACCTTAGGCTTGGCATACCTGGGAAAAGTTTTTGATTGTTTTTATATACACTTAACAGCCACGGATCATTTTGTTCTGTATTTTTCATGTTTCCCATATACAGCACAAAGGGGTCTGATTAATTCGATTCCTTTTACTACTGTCTTCTCTAGCTGTCACGCTTAGGCTGTTGTGAAGACACAATGGAAAATCTGTGGATTATTTTTTCAGATTTATGCAGGTGCATTGGGGTTAATACATTCTAAAAAGGAGGAGGAGTTGGAAGCATTTTGTCTTCTGCCAGAACATGTTGACCAATTCCTTTTCTTGCCAAAAACTTTAAATCTCCAATGAGATTGAATTAAATCTTTAATTTAAAAGAATCTGGTGTATTCTTAACATGACATGTTTTGACTGTCCTTCTGGATCAATTATAGCTACTCATTTAGTATGGCTTTGAAATAAATAAGTGGGTTCTACGTAAAGAAATATACTCAAGTTTACCTGAAAAAAATAAACATTTTCGTTCCTTTATTTCTTTTTAGTAATTTACCATTTAGATAGATACATCTCCAAAAGTATTTCTTTTGTATTTAATATCTATTAAACTAATGATAACTGAATCACAATGTTGTGTATTAAAATCAGGCCAATTGTGCTGATACCCAGCCAGTGTCACTGAGCAACAAAAATTGTGTCCAAAAATATGCTCTTTAATATGATAATTAACGTACAAGCTCGTGATTCATGACCATTGTGTAATCGTAAGGTTAAGGTTAAACCAAATAGAAAGACAAATCCTTCCATATGTCCAGTCTTAAACATATACCAATACTCCTGCACTCTGTTCAAATCCAGCAGTCTGTGGATATCTTACTGAGCTGTTAATCACAAGAACATGTACGTGCCCCTCAACATCACATACCTGCTATGGGGTCCATGGCTTCCCTATTGCTTGGAGAGTAGGAGGAACTTTGCGAAGAGGAGAGCCCACCGGTAGAGCTGCTGTTAAAGTGCATGTTAGTCCGGCGTGCTCGCGGGCCACCTAGCCCCCGCCCAGGATGGAACATTCGACGAACATGCCGAACGCCGCTGCTCTCATCATGCACACACTAGTTAAGGAGAACTGATGGAGAATGTCACCACATACTCAATGTAGAAGACATTTCACACGAATAAACAAATATCATACAATCATTAATTCATTAGAGAACACATGCTCAAAACATGTTGCATTGCAGTGCTCATCCTGGTGATGCAGGCTTAAAAGTCTGTCCTGTCCCTTTTCTCTGCTCAGTAATTACTCTTTACTCTCTATTATATACGTCAAGTCAAGAAGAAACTCTGCACATATAAACTAATTTGCATATTTTCACTTATGATGCTGTATCATCTGTCAGAAGGAAATAGCACAGTAGCTATTCAACCGAAAAGAAACTCAGAACTAACCAAGAATATAATTTCGTAGAGCACTACAGTTCAATGCAGATAAGCAAGAGAAACAATTAAAGGAATAGTTCACCCAAAAATTCTTCTGTCATTTATCCACCTGCATTGTCAGTTCAAACCTGTATGACTTGCATTTAAGAAACACAACATTCCTCAATATTTTCAAATACACTGGTAACCAAACAACAGTGGCACCCATTAACTTCCAATTTATAGACATAAAATCACTGAGACATTTTTCAAAATACCTTGTTTTGTGTTCCACAGAAAAAAAAAAGTCAATAACATGAGGGTGAGTAAATAATAAAGTAGTAAATCATTTTTGGGTGAACTATCCCTTTACATGTTTTGATTAAATGCACACTAAACAACAGCCCCTTTCACACAGTTATCCTGATAATTTAAAAGCAAATTACCAAAATTATTTTACCATTAAATATACATATGTGACGTTCACACAAGCAATGACATTCTGTCTTTTTACTGTTAAAGCACCATTCACACGTAAATACCAAAATATTGGTAAACTCAGTGATGTCATTAACTGTGAACGAATGTTACAACTTCTCTTACCTGTAAAATACAAAACTGTTGTTTGAAATATTTCCTCGCAATTGACAGGAGAACATCATATAGGATTGGAACATTATCCTTAACCTTATCCTCAAAGCCCCATGGCCATATTGCAATAAAAGTCACCTCTAAATTGATTAACATATACAAAAATTTTGTCTTTTTCAACAAACGCAAACAAAACTAATTTCCATGTAAATAATTTGTAAATCCACTCTTACGCAAAGTATCACATTTAAAGCAAAACTTATGTAGGAGTAGTGTTTATACAAAGAGAAATTATGCGTTTAAACATGAGCCCCACTATGTATAAAAAAAATTAATAAATAAAATTGATCAGGCAGATATAAGGATATTAAATCTCTAGGTGCTCTGTGTTCAAGTGTGAGATGAGCAGCAAAGTCATCTGTCACATGATTGGGGTCGCCACCAGGCAAGGCTGCACAGATTGGGCAAATCTGCATTAGAAAAACAGACAGAATCAGCACATAAAAAATAAGAAATTATACAGACAGTGAACAACGTCCTGCATTTCGGTATGAGCTCACGGACGGTCCAAGCGCAGAAGTTTGCATGTCATTACCAATTTATTTTTGATAATTATTTATAGACTAATTTAAACAGCATTCATGTGCAGTGTGACCAACAGCTACAAAACCAAACTGTAAGCAGAAAAAGTGTGGATGCAACAGGTTTACACAGACATGAAATGCTCAAATCAACATAATTAGTTAATTACAGCAGACGTAATTGTAATCTCATTTATCAATATTCACATTTCTGCTTGCATTTGTATGCTCACCTTCATTTCTTTCCTGATTCTGTAAAAGGCATTTTATAACTTATAAAAGTTGTTTGTTTATTGTTAAATGCCGAACACAGCAGTTTCCGAACCAACATATTCACATTCAGAGAAGAATGCGTGGTGTAACAATACTCCTGCGTTTTCGGTTCCAGCTGCACCGAAAACCCTTTCCGGTGGTGTGATTTTTGCACAAATGCACATATATAAAGTTCCCTCCTTTATGTAGCATGCCAGCTTGTTATCTGCTCGAGCTCTCTTATGTATGGACGCTGACGCAGAGCTATTTAAACCATTAGTCGAGAAGTCATACATTTATGATATTTAATTACATGCGTACTGGGGGACGGGAGGGCTTAACGTTTCAGGGATGATAAAGAATATTATATCAAGCATTGCTAACACTGTTCTACCAAAAAGGGGGCAAGACTACATTAAAATAATTATATATTTTTTTAACAATAATCAGCAAATGGTAGCAAATAGATGATATGAAAAGTTCTTTGGCGTAGGCCCTGTCCATAGTATAACTCCAGTGGGTTTCAGCTTCCTGCCTTAAGATGAAGGCAGGGGCGGAGTGTACCCCTAGATGTATGGACAGGGACCGAACTGGTGGTCAAGGGGAGGATGGAAGTAAGCACCAGTGTCAAAATCTGTGAACGCAAAAGTAGGTTGGTATGGAACTTATATACTCCAAGCATCTAGTGGTGATTGGCTAGATCGATGAGCAATGAATATGGGATTAGAGTCTTTCTGGTAGAACTTTCGCTAGAGCTTTAATTTCTAAATTACAGAGAAATAGTAAACCATAATAATGTGCTTTTATATATATTAAATATAAATTAGGCGCAATAAAATATAAAGCGATCTACGCCACACTGGCAAAAGTAATGACTATGAATGTGAGAACGCTAATAAAATAAATAGCCTATGCATTATATGTATGTATGTAAGTATGTATGTAAGTATGTATGTATGTATTAATTGTGTCATGAATCGTAAGTCGCGTTAAGCGTTTTAGAAAACAAGGTTCAGGGAGAAGTGAGCTCCTGGTCCTGTTCACAATAAAGTGCACCGGCCTCTGAGAAGATGCACACTGAGGCCATGGATGTGAAAGGAAAGGAGTGCAGGTGCTTAGCAGCTCTGGCAAGCTTAACATAGCTTTTTGTTTTTTGGCAACCTTGTCCAAACTTCCACACTTGGACAAACTTGAATATACTTCTAATAATAGCACACATTTATCTAGGCAAGAGGCCTTGTAAAGTGGCTTATGTTAAGATAATACATTTCAAATAGGTGATGTTTGAGGTCGATGAATGACAGGCGAACACTTGCCTACAGAATTTGCACGTCACTTTTTGGGTCATCTATTACCTTCTTGAAATTATCACTTTTGATTTCATGCCTGTCATAATTAGCCTGCACAAACACAGGCTACCTACACTGTGGTTCTCGCATTTTCTGCGATTGCTTACCTTCCTTTGCGGTTGGCTTGTCAAAAGCACGGTTCTACTGTTACTGTGACAGCCCTAGCCCCAAAGACCTTGTTTAGCTGGTTCAGTTGTGCCTAATTAGGGTTGGAGCTAAACTCTTCAGGTTAGTGGACCTTGTTGGAGACCTCTGGTCTATGACTTCAAAAGAGTCTTTGTGACAAAATATTTAGGAAACCTAAGAAATACCAATTTCTCCTCAGAACACATTTTAACTCAAACAGAACGTATACTCACCACCTCTGTGGAGGTTTCTGCATGCTCTGAGGTGACATGATCCTGTAGAGATGTTTCCGTAAAGCCCATTTTACCACAGTAAGGACAAGTAAACGACTGAGGCTGCTCTACCGAGAATGCCTCCCCCCCATAATACAAATCTGCAGAAAGTTTGGACCATGATCATCAACATCATATTTCACTATTTACTGACAAGAAGTAAAAACCATGTCATTACCAGTGAGCCTGACTGCTCTACTTACCAAAGTCTACCCTGGTTAGTATGCACTGCATCGGGTGCTCCGTGGTGTGTCTAGTTGTTGTGGCTCCACTTTCGTAGCAAGACGCACAAAGGTCGTAGTCATAGCAAATTAAACACTTGTATCGGCGCCCTCTGAAGTTCCCCTTTAAGCATGCATCACAGCTCACACCTGCAAAACAACACAGAGGCCGGATTCGCCTGGTAAGGTCCCAATCCATTATAACAAAGGCAACACAATAACACTTCACGTCACTATCAGCATTCAAAGCAGCTTCACCTCATTACAGCTGACATTACATTACATGACATAACACTCGTTTATGACAAGACAGAACAGCCCACTGAAGCTTTATTCACTCAAGATGTTTTTTTTTTACATTTGACCAATTAATTATTATAGTCAAATTTACATCAATTTACCATCAATATAAATTGCTCTTTGGAAGAGCAAGAACCCACACTAGTGTTGGCAGTTTTAGGGTTCCCAAGACTATGCCTGTAAACTAAATGTCTTGTTTGAGATTTTATTCGTGATATTTAATTTAATTTTTACCAGTAGTTACCACTACTGCTAATAAGGTTGTGAATTGTTTCAGTGACTTGACCTTGTAATTGCTGCTTGCAGCTATATTTTTAATAATGTAACTGTTAATGTGCACGTCCATGGTTACCCGACTACTGTGTACACTGTTGTTTACCGTTTTTATTTTTACATTTAAAAAATGTGTTTGTGTAAACAATAGGGGTGTAAAGATACACCAACGCCACATTTGTGGCAATGCTAAAGAACCCTAGATTGACTTTTGACTTTAAAGTAATACTTGAAGACAGTAACTTTAGAGTGGAGGAGTAATTTTCTTCTTAGAGGGCTGGTATGGGGAATTTAAATTTTGGA
>JAZGTK010000282.1:0-16986 GCA_036877625.1 Ambastaia sidthimunki
ATATAGTGGCAGGTTCATTTGCCTAATGCGCTACAGGTGTGTTATTCACACACCTGTCCTGGATCACCAGGATGTAAACATTGTCAGGTCCTCACACACCTTCGTCACACCCCTCTCAACAAATACACTCAGACAACCTCTTAAAGCGGTATTGCGTGTGCACTCGTATACACACATGCAATCTCACATTCTACAACAGCATGCATTCAGCTGGAGGCACTCATGCATGAAAGAATGCATACCACTTTTTTGGTTGGCCTTTCTTTCCACTGTACACACCTATTGTAAATGACGGAAGGACTTTTAAGAGTGGCTATATTTAACATATCTGTAGATGTTATTTGGGCAGGTCTGTCATAACTCATAGGTGGGATTAGTTTGGCATCCAAATGATTTACTCCTGCAAGAACATATTTTAAAGGCCTTCAAGATGCGTGTTGTCTTATATAGTATTTTTCAAACATATTTCCTTACTACAAAAGAGCATCACTTAAAATGTGTTTTCTTTGTGGTCTTTCCCCAGCACTTCTCAGAGCACATGGAGGACTTCTCCAATGATCTTTTCAGCAGTTTCTTTGATGATCATCTGTTGGCAGAGAGGAACCCATTGTTGGATATGGATCTGGATCCTCCAAATCCTGACATTCAGGCAGAACACAGCTACTCTCTCAATGGGGACTCTGCCCCACAGAGCCCCTCCATGCCCATCAAATCAGATGATGATGCAGGTTAGCAAAAACCTCAGTGTTTTCCATTACGTTAGCCTTTTAATTCTCTCTAGATATCCATAACTGTTTTTTCTTTTTACAAAGACAGTCGCCTATCCGTGTGATCATATACTGTATCACTGCAACATCAGGAGAATATAAACTCCTAATAAAACATAGTTTAAAGGGTCAACTATCAAAACTTTGGTTTGTTATTAAAACTTGTTATTCTTTCTCTCTTCTCACTCTCTTTATCTATCTCTCTTGCTCTCTCTCTCTTTCTCTCTCCACCTTATCTCCTGGAGCACCCATGCAGCACAGTGTTCCTTGGCGACGCTTTAGCCAAGAGCTCAGTCTACCATAGGAAGCTGGGAATTCCAGGAGGACAGCCAACACTCACACTCGCTCGCTCTTTCAGTCTGTCTTTCTCTCTCTCTTTTTCCCACACACACCACGATCAGGGCCAGGGAACTGTAGCCATCCATAAAATGAAAAAGAGGTCTGCTTTCCAGCTTCAGATGGAGAATAGGTGGAGGGGGGTGGGGGTTCTGTCTCAGAGAGTTGCATCATCCTGAACTTAAGTTGACTATGTGAGGAGTGTGTGTGCAGACTACAGTGCTTTTCCAGTGGGGATTTAAATCCACAAAACCCCAAAGAACCATGGAGGTAGGATCCATTTAGCCTGACTGTGCTGGTTTGAGCCCTAAAAAAGTAAAAGCTAAAAACCTGTACCATACTGCTGTTTAAAAAAGTATTTCTGAGCACGATTGTGTTACTGCTTTAAGCACAAAGCTGTGATTAGTGATGTTAGCAGTTTAGATGACCACAGTGACTTTACAGTAGGTGTTTTAGCATTGTGTGATATCCCCTCTGACCCATAAACCTGCCCCTGTCTGTGGTATAAAGGCCGTGGGGGGGAGTTTGCAGGCAGTTAAAGTGGGTAAATGTCTCCTGTTGCTTTGCAGTAACTTTAAACCCACTAATGAGCATCGCTCCTCTGGTCTGAAGTTGCCTCACTACATTACCTGCTGTCCCTCAGAGATCAAAGCCTTCAGTGCATTATAGGCATGACCCGGTGTAGATTGGCTTCTGTTAAGTATTAATGATAATAGGAGGGTCTTAGACATTTTCATGTAAAATAAAAAAAACAATAATTTAATAATTTGTTTATTCAAATTATTAAAAGTCAGACAGAAAAATATTGTTCAAGGTCGATGTCATTGGGGGAAAATTTAATAACAGTTCCAAATATTTACCCTGCTGAAAAGACAAGCATAGATGTGTTTTGAATGCTGGTGTGCTAAAGTACACACAGGTTTTTTAACCAGCAAGATGTCCTCGAACCAGCTACATTTTGCAGTGCTATACTGTCCACCCACTAAACCAGTACACCTAACCACCATAAACCGGTCTGAACCAACATAAGCCATTCATGCAGGTGTATGCTGGTCTTTTCAGCAGGAATGTGTTTCTTCTGCACATGAACATTAAACAGAGCACGTCCTCTGATATATCCTTCTGGGATATATTTACTCTGATCAAGTTTGAAAAAGCTATAAAGAAAGCTAATCCCTTATTGACAATAGAGAATGTGCGTAAGAGTGTGTTTGCTTTAGCACATGCTGTTGGCTGAGAGTCTCTCATGTTCTAATCTGCTGTATTGAGTTGATGGTTTGGCCACTTTCACAGAGGTTCCCTACAGGCAGAGAGCTTAAAAGTGTAAAATCCAGCATTTTCCTCCAAACATTAGAGCTCCTAAAGAGCTTTTCTTCTCCTGTTGTAATCAGAGTCCTGCTGATATCCTTCCCCAACAGACGACTAACATGAAAAACCTGCCATCCTCTTTTACAAGGCCGCATAATGTTTTATCGATTCTGCAGTGGAGTCTGCAAACAAATGTTACAGAGGGCAGCGTGATAACGAGGCCTCTCACTACATGCGCTGCTTTCTTCCTCTTTGAAGCATGCAGACATGTAGAGTTCTTTAGCTGCCCCTATATGCTCCCTTCCATCTAAGTGGCTTTTGTAGTAACAATAACTGGTTTGCAATTACATTTTGGCCATTAACTTCAACCTCACATGCATCATAACAGTCCCTATATAAAACCTCCTTCCATGGGGTCTGAAGTGTAAAATTTGTCACTCTAATGAAAGATTTACTCGTGAAAGAATCATTAATAGAGTTTTTTGCCTTATTATCCCCAATAGCACACAAATCCCTGACATGACAATTTAAGTTTTACATGAATTAATTTATTCAATCAGTTTTTGTATTTATGCAGTCATGTTCTTTGAACTGGCTGTCCAGTATTATTGTTGTCATTTTAAGAGACTTACATTAGTTTCAGATCCCAAGTCAAGCATTTCTATAATTTCTGACTTTTTAGGACTCACTGTCAGTTATATTGCTCTGTTTCCTATTTAAGACTGTTTCTCTCTCCCCCAGATTCAGAGAGCATGTGGTCATTCAGTCAGGATCTCACAGCCATTCTAGTGAAACAGGAGCCAAGCCTGATGTCTGAGAACAGTCCTGAAACAGCGCCCCCTCTGGCCAACACCAGCACCTGCTCACACCCCCTCACACTTGCCCCTCCACCACAGAGGAACCACACAGGAGAAAAGGTAAGAGAGAAAGCACTACAGCACTCAAGTAAATACTTTCTAAAATCGATCTGATACCTAATGGTCATGATAAAAAGATACTGTAGCTGTTAATCTTAATTTTTATTAGATGTGCTGTGTTATAAGCTATTGACTAATTCTGTATTTTTATAAATGCAACCATTTATAAACTTATAGCATTTTATTTTAATACATCAATTTGCTTTGTTGCTTGGCAATGGTAAGCAGCCAACAGTTGAACTATGAACTATGTTTCTTGGGAGGGTGGTGGTTTATTATTTTAAACAATTTAAAACTTGGTCATAATAGATGCAACTATTTATTGAAAATTGTTTATTGTTAATCACTGTTATGTCTTATTGTTAATCACTGTCATGTCTTTTTGGTGTTCTGGGGAAAAGTTTTATTAGTCAGGCAATTGTATTCTCATTATATCTACTAACATAACGTCATACACAAAAACAGTGCCGTTTTAGAGTGAACATGACTGGATGTAATTGAAAACCAGCTGATGGTAATGATCCTCACACACACTGTGGACCAGAGGGACCATTGTTTTAGTATGACAATGAAAAACACACTTACACACACACACACACACAGCTGGCTGCTCACTTCACTTCTCTGCTCAGAGAACATGTTCGCAGCTCGAGCGTGTGGAGGGTTGAACTCAGGCTGAGCTCCAGCAGCATCAGTGTTGAGTTGAGAGGAGATTAATTCTGTGTGCTGATCTGGCTGCAGACATCCTCTGAGCATCAGAGCCATGGAACTGCTCTCTCCTCTCTGACTCCACACTAACACGGGCCAGACTTTCCGCCAGCTCCCATAAACCATCTCCAGGGACCAGATCTGCGGCGACTGTTTGCTGTTTGAAAATACCTGTCATCAAAACAAGCGAACACGCAGAACAAGATGAACATTCTTTGCTCAAAATTAACAACAGAGCCCTGTCAAGAATAACTTGGCTGGATAAAATCATATTCAGGATGGAAGGGGTTATATAAGCACAAACGCTTTATTTAGGAAGAGCAGCAAGACACACACATGGTGTAAAGCTGTTCTGACGTCCCACTGGGATCTGCCGGACTGTCGGTGCAGCTGTACTGGAGAGCGTCCTCACAGCAAGACCGCGTGCCACAGGAAAAGCAGACAAACATAAACCATATATAACATTAGCATTACGAAGTGACGCACCATAATACTATAATAAAACCATAATAACTATAATTCATTATCTGCATAAATTACATAATCATCAAGCAATGCATCGGAACCCTTTTGGGGCCACCTCAGAACCGAGGAGGAGTGAGTTTGAGTCCAAGCTCTTGTTCCAAATAAAACACTATATGACCTGATTTTGCTATAGTTTAATTTTAATGAAGCTTGACTGGAAGGGAAGGAAAATACATTTTATTATGCTATTTGAAAGCTGTTTGCTTAGGCACTTTGGAAAGATTCTATTTCTGTGTATTCACAGTTTATTCGCATCTGTAGCTTATTGTAATGTTCAGTCTCTGAACTCCCACACACACGCATCTATAGACATAAGGGCACAATCATAATACAGCAGACCTGCTTTAGACAGTTAAGTTTACATGTATTCATATTTTACAGGCAACTATTTTTTTTAACTATTTTAAAGCCAACTGCTGTACAGTACATTCAAGAATAAGTACATTTTATCAGTAAATGCGTTTTTCTCGGAATGGAACTCAACCTTGGCATAACTAGCGCCATATTCTAGGAATTCTAATTGTTCAGACAGAGGAATATAGTGTCATTGACTTACAGCTTTCCAGAGAGTGGCACATCTCTAGTATTCATTGGTATTGTATATGTATTCAGGTGTTTTGTGCAAAGGTCTTCACCAGCTAAAGTTTGTTGAGATACATATGCTGATTTAGATGCATACAGAAAAGTATTGATAGTGATTTAAGACTTGTAATCTGTTTCTCTGTGCATAATTGTTGGTCGAAGACCAGACCGTGTGTGGTTAGCCGGTGGGTAGTCTTTGCTCTGACAGTGTAAACAATTTAAGTCTGTCTTCAGCTGTGTTTACTGTCTCAGACATCCAGCATGGAGCACATTTAGTCCAGTACCAGCAAATATCATCAAACACTGCTGCCTACTGCAGCCAAATGTCACCAGAGACTCTCAAATAAAGCTATCATCCTGTCTCTGTGTTGTATGATGTATTTCTGTTGTCTGCAGTGAAGACACACTTCAGTGCATAAGCATCTGTTTTGTGGCTTGACAATAATTATTGTTTTGGTGTTTGTTTGTCTTGATTGTGTTAGGGTACCAAAGGTCTGAGCTCAAACTCTGTTCCTGCCATTAAAGCAGAGCCCAGAGAGGCGAACCAGTTTCTCAATGTCCCCTCAGGTAAGTGTGGAATCTGTCTTCAGTTTAAACACAAACCACTGCTTCTAACATCTGTACTGGAGTTGCGATTTATCCAGAGCCAGCAGTTTGTCTGATCATGTATGTTCAAATCTTGATTAAGAATGAAAGTATCTATGGTGCAGTAGGTAGAGTGTGCCATATAAACAGGTGCTGATACATGCGAATGCAGGTTTGAATCCAGCCTGCAACATTTCTCTCAAATCTAGCCTGCAACCTTGTGCTCAATATAGAATACAGTGTGTGTGTATTGTTGCCACATATGTTCAGAGAAGTTCTCCCTTTTTTCCTGCTCTGTCACTGTAAGGTCAGTTCAGTTTAGGGTTATAAATACTGTAATGGTGTGTTCTTTTTTCCAAAGGAAATGAGGCTTAGTGTGAGTGTTTCTTTATTTAACTTTTGCATGTGTTTGAGAATCTCTCAGATCTTAATATTGACTCTGAATAGCCTTTTGATGAAAAGGGTCTCTGAGAGGCGTTTTAGTCCATGGAGTTGTTTAGTTACAATTGTTTTAATATTTTGGGAAAATGATTTGAGTTTTGTTTTTAGATTATTCTGACATGACAAGGCTATTTCTGAAATCAGAGTTTTGTTCTACACATGCTACCTGTTTATATGTGTAAGCTTTGGTGTATTTGTGAGCATGTGTTTTTGTGTACACGTTTGGTAATAGTTCAGACCTATATATTGCCATATAAGTAACTAGATTATGATATTAATACATTTGATCCAAATCTGTAATTTAACACAGTATAGTTTTATATATCCACACACTTTACTGGTAATGAATGCAAACATTAATGTACAATGTTGGTGCTAGCCGAATTTTTATAATTAAGTAGATAGCAAACAATTTAAAGTACTTCCACCTTTATTCTAATAAAAAACACTTAGTCTTTATAGCTGCTGCAGTGTGACTGGTCCCTGAGGGTACTGCATATCATTTTGGATGAAAATGCATCTGCTAATGGCAGACAACCTGTAACACCTGCACGGCGCGTGTGTGCACTGTCTGTCTGGCAGTATGACATCCTCTTATCCTGCTCTTCCAGGAAAAACAGAACTAAAGCAGTGCTGTGTGAATGCTGGGGCATTGCCAGACCAAACACACCAGTCAGTCCAAAACCCACCAGACAGCTTTGTGCATGCATGTGTTGTGTGTGTAATGTCCAAAACCTTACCCTATAAATTAGCCTTTATTGATGCTTGCTGATGACAGGAGAATGGACAGATTGTTTTTATTTATTTTTTTATTTTTTACTTCAGCTAGCCATTTCTACTAACTGTTTTGGTGGGTTGGTTTGTGTGTAGAATTTAAAAAATGGTTCACCCAGAATTGTTATTTTTTTTTACCTCCTGGCATTATAAAACTGTGTGCCAGTATTTGTATCTGTGAAATACAAAGGGAGAAATATTACACTTTTCCATACAATAACAGTTCATAGTCACTGAGTCTGTCAAGCTTCAAAAATGTCAAAAAACACCACAAATTGCAATAAAATTGTTCAATATGACTGAAATTTGAATATGACTGAAATTGTGTTTCTCACGTAAAGCTATCAAGTGACTTCAGATCTTGGATTATAGCACACAAGTTATTTTTTATTCTTTTTAGAGCTTGAAAGACAGGGTCACTATGAATTGTAATTGTAAAGAAAAACCATTGGAAATGTGAAGCGTGAAATTTCCCCTTTTGAATTCCATGGAAAGAATAACATCATACGGTTTGGAATGACATGAAGGTATGGACATAATGATTGAATTACAATTTTTGGGTGAGCTATTTCTTTAATCTGATGTATGACAGATATTTAGTTTTGTCAGTCGTTACAGTATTAGTGCCGTACGGAATTACATCGGATCATTAGGAACTCAGTTGTTCCTGCTGGAGATTACAGGAGTCACAGGTGTTTTAGGCGCTTTAAGATTGTTGCTTTGTTCCCAACAGAAGAGCATCTGCGGTTACCGCCCACTCCACCCAGCAGCCATGGCAGTGACAGCGATGGATCCCAGAGCCCACATTCACTACCACCATTAAGCCCTGGTCACCTGCAGAGCCCTCATTCACTGCCTCCTTCCAGCCCTGCCCGGCTACAGGCTCGAAGCTCCGCAGCCATCTCCTCATCCCCTCTCCTCACCGCCCCCCATGTGAGTCACACACAATAAAATATATGAGCTACGGTATATGAGACGCAGCATGCTCATTAGCATGCAAGTGGAAATCATCATGGAAAATTAAATATTATACACATGCAGGGTGAAAAATGCTGAGTTGTGTTATTATTCAGAAGCTGCAGGGAACATCGGGCCCTTTGATATTGACGGAGGAAGAGAAGAGAACTTTGATCGCTGAGGGATATCCTGTTCCCAGCAAACTGCCCCTCACCAAAACTGAGGAGAAAGCCCTCAAACGAGTCCGCAGGAAAATCAAAAACAAGGTATTGTTAAAAACTATTTATTGTTAATAACCGTAAGAAATTTAGTTCACCAAGTCATAAAAACAAATTCTGATCATTTTTAATATATTTCACAAAACTTATGTACCACTTTTATTGTCATTTTAAAACTTGACAGCCCTGGTCACCATTTATTTTTATTATATAATTAAGGAGTGCCAGGATAATTCACCTTTCCACAAAAGAAAGATAAATGGGTCTGCAATAACAGTGTGTTTAAATGATAACAGAATTTTTACAGAATGATATACAGTACACTAATTTTCATTTCTGTGTGAACCATTCTTGGAATAATATTTATGCAATAATAAAATTTAGCTGCTTCAGTCTTCATGAACTCATTTTTCATTTATCGTAGATCTCTGCACAGGAAAGCCGCAGAAAGAAGAAAGAATATGTGGAGTGCTTGGAAAAAAAGTAATTCCACTTTATTCTCTCTTTCTCTTTTGTTCTCTTCTTCTTCCACACCATCTCTTGCTTTTTGGCTGCTCTTTCTCTCTCTTTCTTCCATTGTTTGTTTAGCATCTCCTCTCCTATCTGCCTCTCTGCACCTCTCATCATCCTGTCTCTTGGTTGACCTCCTCTTCTCTAATATTCACTTCTCGCTCACCCGAGCACACTCTCTCTACAAAATACTGTTTGTCCTGCTCACTGTTTTATGGTTTTGTTGTGTGAATGCGGCCAATGGCTACAATCCATGCACTCATTGGGATGTGTATGTGTGTGTGAGTTTATATGACTCATGTTCCTTTTTGTGCTGCTGTTAGGCTCTCAAGGTTTGGATAGTGTGCTGGAGAGACTGGACTCACTGGACACACACATACCCTGTTTTTCCACTGTCTCATACTTTATGTCATAGTCATTAATGCTTGTGATAAATGCACGTGCATTTGATTTGATGATGTAAAGTCAGAGCTTAAGGGTCATAAAGTTAGCAAGGGAAGCAGTTTATTTATAGAGTTTAAATCTGACTTTGTGACACAAGTGGTATAACACTCTCTCGCTCTCTCTCTCTCTCTTTCTCTCTCTCTTTCTTTGTCTCTGCGCTACAGAATGGAGAACTATACTTCAGAAAACAATGAACTGTGGAAAAAGGTTGAGACACTTGAGAACGCCAACAGGTGAGTTTCCATATGTGTGCTTGCATTTAATAGCAGTGATCACTTTGTAGCAGGATTTTAAATGTAATTGTAACCGTATTTGCGGTAAGTGTATGTGGCAGCATCTGTGGAGTCAGCAGGTGTTGCTAAGTCAGTCCAGATGCGTGCAGGTCTTAACCTTCCCTTTCAATCATATAGAGCAGCACCTTCTCATTCACTCCTGGGTGGCCTAGTTAGAACACAGGCCCTGTCAACAGGGTGCTGTCTGTTCCTACTGTTTACACATTGAAGAATGGGAGAACACAGTGGGGTGATTGAGTGTTATCAGAGTCAGCTCTTTTTTCTGAGTTTACTGTAAAATCTTAATGAAGACAGGAACTGTACAGTATCATGTGTGTGTGTGTGTGTGTATATAGGGGGGCAGTATATATATCTTAGATAAGATATACTGTATATAAGGGTGCGGGGTGCAGTGATCCCTTTATATCATGTAAAGATTACCTTAAGACATCTTGACAGACATTATTATTTATTCAGTTTGTCAGTACTCATTTAGCGGATAAGCAACTCCAGGTTTTTCCAGGTGTTTATTTTTTTATCAAAACGTAGGTTGTTACTTTTTCATCCCAGAGAACACCTCCCAGTCTTGATCTTTATTTCTCAGTCTTATTGGGATCGTGTGCCTTTGCAGCAGTGGAACTGTCAGCAGTGCTGTATGTGAGTGTGTGATCAGGAGAAAGACATGAAAGTCTGTGTGTGTAGTGTACACTAATGTGTTTTAAGTTTCTCTTGAGTTTTAAAGAGGATTGGCTCAGGCCCCTTATTAACAGCACACACTTAAAGTATCACACAGCGCGGTTCCTGTCTGCCCCTTATTACAGAATAATGAGTGTGTATGTGTGTGTGTGTTGGCTCTGTGCCGATTCTTATTGGGATAGAGTCCTTACAGTTAGCTAGTAGAATTCAAAGAGACAGCAGGGGTCCCGTTTGTGTGTTGTGTGGTGGGTGGGATGTATATTAATGTGGAGTAAGCCACTGTTTATATAATTCAAGCGAGATGATTATTGTTAATTCAGTAGGATGGTGGATGTCTGAGCTTGAAATTAAGCCTGAAATTCCACCTTTCACAACAGAGTAGTCCACAGCACTTAATATGAATGTTCATGTTTCTGTTAAAATTAATATACAGGTGGTTTAGCCAAGTGGTTACACCACCAAAACTTTGCACTGGCAAGCAGAAATGTTTGAATGGCTTGAAAATCAAGGCACTCAGCCTCAGGTTGGATAGTGAGAATGTCCCTGAAATAGGTTTACTGTACATTGCTTTGAATTAAAGAGTGTGTCAAACCATCAAGTAGTGATGTAGTCTTTATAATGTTTTCCCAACAAGGTGCAATGGCTCTATCTGGTGGTGGAATTGGTTTTTGAGCTAATGACTATTTCATAATGAATGAAATCATAAAGCATAAGACCCTGCTGTTGTGCCAAAGTGACTTTTCTCCATCACAGACTCTGTTGAAGAATGAGTAATAATGAACAAATTAATGCCAAAGACAAGATGAATGTAAACATTTCTGTGTGAATCTCTTCTTTGTGTTTGATGTCACTTCTTAGTTAGTCCACTAGAGGGATGTCTGTCTTTTTGTGTAATCACCCAATTTGTCTTCTGGTTTTCTAGACACAGAAATGAAATACTACTGTTAGCACTGCTTACTGTATACTCCACATTATATACTGTATATTGCTGTTCATATTCTAATGTTTTTAGAATATTATGTAAAGCATTATTATACAGCATGCAGTAAACGTTTCAAACATGTGCTGCATGGTCACTCAACCTCAGTGCAATGACAAATTGAATTAGTGAATTAAGAAATACACTGTTCCAAAACACACATACACAGTTTTAATTCAAACTTCTTTTAAAAAAATGCATTTTGGAAAATAATAGTAAAACCTGTGACCATTCATGTTTTATGTAGAAAAAAAACACATCAGAAAAATATGTGAGAAAGCATATGTTTGATCGTTTGACTGAAGAAGAAGCTAATTAAAGGGGAAATTAATTAACACCCACTCTGTCCGTGAAGGTACATTGAGGAGGAGGAAAAGTGTGCTTGTGTGAGAGAGACTGTGCGAGTGGTATGAAGTGAGGTTCAGCTTATGTAACACTGTGGCGAGTCATTTCTGTGTTATCCTCACATGCTCTCTGAGTTTAGAAATAAGAACAAGCCTGCTGTTTAAAACTGGCACACAGAGATGCTTGAGAAGAACACATATAGCCTACAGACACGCACACGCTGCCTACACCCTGAACTAAAGACCCTGCTAATCGTACCTCTTTTGTTATGTGTTTATGTGTCATCTGTAGGTCTCTCCTCCAACAGTTACAAAGACTGCAGGCTCTAGTGAGCGGAAAAGGGCCTCGAACCTGCAAGATCGCCTCCACACAGACCGGCACCTGTCTCATGGTATATATATATACACAGTCATTCTAACACAGACACAAGCCTTCAGTTTCTCTGTCACTCACACAATTGTTACATCACGCTCATATGCACATAAACATCATATAAATGAGCACATGCATATTGTTCCTTTTTGAACAAATCAAAATCAAATCAACAAAACAGAGTGTTGTATTTTTTCAATACACATTTAGTCTATACAGTCTGACATGCTAGTGTGTCCTTGCATCCTAGTCATGTAGATGCTAGTCAGTGCTGCTTTAACAGGTGAAGTGAAAGCAGATCAGGGCTTGCAGTGGGGTGGTGTGCTCACCGTGTGTGTGGTTCCTCCTCCTGGCCAGGTGGTGGTGCTGTGTTTTGTGTTGGTGCTGGGCTCACTGGCTCCCTGCCTACCTGAGCTCTCCTTCTACTCTTCCTCCTTATCCTCATCATCCCCACACACGGTGAAGTCTGCACCACTGCCCACAGGTGACCTCTACACCACCAGCCAGGGTATGTTTTATCCCTGCCCCAAATATGTGAATCAAAGTCAAATTTTATTGTGCAGTTTGCATAATATTTTGCTGTTTTTGCATATGAGCAAAACTGCATTTATCTGCTCTTATAAAGACATGTTAAAACCACACAAAAGAGCATGCAGATAGATACTATATCACTAGGTTTCACTAGGGTTATCTGATGGCTTTCAGACAAATTATTCAGTAAATTATCCAGCCAGCTAATAGCTTTGTGTCTTAGAATGTATTAGAATGTATATGTAGAATTATTTAGTTCTCCCCATGAGAGTGAAAGAGTGTGAGGCCGTCTGTCTAATAATATGTTCTGGTTATTACCAGAGCTCCTGGATTGACGAATAACAGTGACCCGCCTCACCCTTACATTACTGTCATACATCCCAGAGAGTTTTAGATTGAAATCATTACTTCCCTTAGATTTTACAATCTTCTTTTAACTTCACCACACACACAGACACACTAACACACACTGAGCCGTGTCTCATTCGGCTGTATCAAAGCTGTGCTTGAAAGAGGATTCAAATGCCTCATCCATTTTCACAAGGGCCCTACAGACTCGGGTCCATGGCTGATAAGGACCGGGTTGCTGTAGTAACCAAAGATCATGCTAACATTAATGCATGCTGATTGGCTTAAGAAAAAAGATAATATTGCATTCCAAATCTTGCTCTTTCTCCCTCAAATACACAAAGAAACACTGATATAAGTAAGAAAACATTAATGTATTCTGCCTCTTACAGATCTCATGATCAAGCTCATAGTCATGTGGCATTATGCAAGAGCATATGACATAACTTTCTTCTGTGTGTGTGTGTGTGTGTGTGTGTGCAGTCCGCTCCCGTAGTCTCCTCTTCTATGACGAGGGCGACGCAGTGGAGGACGGCCACAGGGGCCTGCTGAGTGTGAAGAAGATGGAGGGGGGGCCGCGACATTACATAAAGGACCTGAAAGAGACCCACAAGCAGGATTACTCTGCTCTCATGAGCAGGTACCTGAGTCAGGCCCCACCAGAGCCTGCAAGCTACAGCAACATGTCTGCGACCCCACTCCATCCCCCAGAATCACACTACCACACCAGGTGAGACACTCGGTCCCTGTCTCAGGACCTTTAATTCTGTTAGAGATGTTTAATATATGCCATGTTAATAATTCAAATTTGTCTCTTTCTCTCTCTCTCAGAAAACAGGATCCTGAGGGAGGTGCTGAATATTTCTAACCCCTCTGGGTGGAGCTGCCTGTATCGCGCAGGCTCCCACTGCTCTTACATGACCCCACACTGTCCGACAACCCTTATCATTCCAGATCCCGAATCTCCTGATCCCACCCTGAAAAACCCACATGCCTCATAAACACGATCCAACCCATCTGATGAACATTCCAAAGACTGTTGGAACTGTGTAAACAGAGAACTGTGAGAAAACAAAACATATTTATCCATCCATCACGTACAAAATGGCTGCTGAAACTTCTCTTTACCAGCACGCACTGAGTTTAAAAGGCAGAGAGAGAGATGATGTGGGTGGTTGTTGGCGTTACTCTGTTTTTTATGGATTTGAGCCTCTAAATCCAGCATTTCATCACACCAAGTGGGGGAGGGAACGTTTATGGTGTTTTTTTGATTTTCCTAGAATGCCGTAAGACTGTCCATTTTAGACATATCTGTAAGCCCCAAAGAGCTTATTTTCCTTTTATGACTCTATTTTTAATTTCTGAATGTTTTCCAGCAGGTGTAATCACAGGTGCCTGACATACTTTTTAAACTTGCTTTGACAGGATTTTCTTCCTCTGCCATCTTGGCTTGTTTTTTCTAATAAGTTTAAGCTGGATTGCACTTGTTTTGCACTAGGAAAACTGATTGATTTAAGTGCCTTCACATTTTTTCTCCTGTACTCATATTTAAGAAGCTTCTAATCGTATTTCTTCCCTTACATTTCTTTGCTATTATTGACAACAAGTTTTTACTTTATTTTTGTTTTCTACTTTTAAAAGGCAGATGCTTTTGTACTGAAATTCAAATTTTATCCGTAATATATTCTAGTTTTTGCAGCATCCAAAAAAGAGCATATTTATTTTATGCACAAAAAAAGTATGATAGTTATTTTGTGTGTGTTTTTAATGAAAGATGATGTAAAGTTTACATGATCTTGTGGCCATAACTGTTAAACAGTTTTTTTCTTTATCTTTATTTCTGTGTAAAGAAAGTTTTGTATATATAGAGAAACAAATGAACAGGGACAATCAAATCCTGTGTGTTCAGTCACACAAATCCCATAATCTGTTGAAAACATTTAGTTAAATGGATACAAGGTGAGGTTCAGAACACAGATTGAAAACAGCCATTATAACATTTAGGAAAACAAAACATGTTTGAATTTTTATTATTTAAGAAATTACTTTCTTTGTCAATAATGAAAAACTTAATTTTAATGTTAGTCAAGACTGTTAGTCTTTATCCTGTACCTGAAATAATTGTTTGACCACTGTAAGATTAGATAACTAAGATTCTCCATAAATATCTGGGAGTTGAGAGCCAAGTTTTATAAACATGTCTAACAATTTTCATTTAATGAAAAGATATCTTTATATCATACTAAAATCAATTCCTTTTGTTATAAAAATTTTCATGATGTCCTATATCATGTCAGTCAAAAGAATTTATTTTATTGTACAGCTAGAGAGAACCATTGATAGTCATAATATTTTAATAATTGTTTGTCTCTAAGTTATAGTAATGTAACTAGCGGTTGTTATAAAGGCATCTGTGACTGTCTGTGACTGTCTTTAAAAGTTCTCTGTGATATGTGTGCCATAACGTAATAAAAATCTGGGTGTGGCTTGTGCAATTAAAGAACACGAAATAACATCTGATCAGTGAACAACTGAATTCAGTGTTGTTTAAAAAGCTTTACATTTGATGACAAAGCACTCATCATGTCCTGTTACTGTCAGGTTTTCATGTGATTTGATTGACATAGACTTCTTGTATAATTATATTGAACTGGAAAAAATGTAAGTGTTACTTTGAATGTTTCTAAGAGGATAATTGTATTGGAAATTATATGATTTCAATGCACATACCAGCCACACAAAATCTGAGTGTTCTGTAATGAAACTGAATTTAGTGTTTATTATGACATTGACCTCTATGACCGTTGTCCTTTATTTGCCCTTTTGTATATATGACTGATGATATATGTTCGCTGTAAATATGGAGGACGTATTTTTATATTTCCCTGCTTTTTGGTATTCACTGTGGGGCTTGGGGTCATGTGGTTTGATTTGTATCTGTGTATGGATCTGACTCCTTGTGTATCTATGCTCTGAGCTCATCTCCTGTCTTGCTTCTTTTTGTCTATTCTAAAGTAGAGGTAGAGTTAAGCAAAATACAAAATTTGCAGATGCAACTCACCGCCTCCTTGTTTCTCTGTGTTGCCATCTTGATGCTTGAAAGCTCTAAGATAATATAAAGCTTAGTTTAATTAATGATTTTTTTTGAGGATTTGGGGTATAAAGGGATTGATGGGGCCTGCAAAATCAACCGTTTTGTCTTAAGCGTTCAATGTAGTTTCAAATTTTGACCAGTAGATGTCAGTACTATCCCTTACCATATACTACAGTGCAGTATATTGTACAGAAATATCACGGCTGTTAGGACATTGTAGCAAACGACTACATTGGAAGTGACAACGGCATTGCGGGAGTGAGTCCTTTAAAATATCGTTCAATGTGTACAGAATTTAGAAGGACTTCTGAAGTTGCAAAGATTTATGTAATTCCAACAGCTGCACACCGTTTCTGACTGTTTAACCGGAGCAATTTGAGCAAACTGCTTTCGACAGAATTGCTGTGTTGTGTGTATGGGTTTTAAACAGCGACTTTAAAAGTCTATCTTTGATATAGTTTACAGCCCTGCATGACAGTAGAATTCCTCTGTTCGCAGTCAGACACAATTCCTTTATTCCACGAATATATGTGTCTAAAGATACATAAATGCTTCTATTTTATGTGTAAAACCTTGATGAGAAACAATGTCATGAGTGCTCAGTTTAGTTCACTTTTTATTTTACACAAATACGGTCGTCACTAATTTTTTAGGGTTGAGTTCAGATGTAGAAAACCGTGTCACTCCTGTAAATAACTGGATGTCTGTATTTGCCAGCAGTATGTAATCTAGCATTATGTGTTCCTGTAGCTCAGCTGGTAGAGCATTGCGTTAGCAGCGCAAAGGTTGTGGGTTCGACCCCAAGGAACACAAGTACTGATTAAAAAAAATGTATACCTTGAATTCACTAAGTCACATTGGCTAAAAGCGTCTGCCAAATAATTAAATGTAAATCTACCACAAATCTAGTGCAATATAAAAACATGTTGTTCATCTGAATGGTACAGTAAGTGGATGGCATAAAAAACACGAATAAAAAAATCAGGTCATTAAACATAATGAACATAAAAACATTTTAACAGTAAAGTATGTATGTAGATAGATGGATTTAGGTGGTTTAATTAAAGGTTTAATTAATATTCATATTTATAATCTTTTTAATGTAAAAGCATTACAAGAGACAGTATACAGTATACATGTATAATACCAGCATTTTTGTGCTACAGTAATAAAAAACATGTATTTTTAAGTGTCTGAAGTAAAACTGTTCTAAAGGTATCTGTACCTACAATGCATTTTTAAACAGCTAAGAGTAGACCAGATCCAAAGACCATTAT